>CM071926.1:0-68022 GCA_016081115.2 Rehmannia glutinosa
CGGTTACGTATTTGCTGTAAAAGGCTAGACTTGTAATTAAAGGTTACATACAAAAAAGGGCCTTGATTATTGCGTCGTATTCTCCGATATGAGAATAACCTCCGTTAGATTGGTATATACAATTGCCACTTTGCGGAATCTTGAAGTACATTAAATGGGACGTAAACACTATTTTCTAAATGGAGATTTAGAAAAGGAGATTTACATGGAACAACCTGAGGATTCTTTGCATACGGGCAAGAAGAGAATAATGTTTATAAAGCTGAGTGAGTCATTATATAGCTTGAAATAGGCACCAAAACAATGGCATGAAAAAATTGATAATGTCATGAAAGAATGTGGATTTAAAATAAATGAATGTGATAAATGTGTCTATGTTGAAGAGTGAAAATGGCTATATCATTTTGTGTCTTTATGTAGATGACATCTTATCATTGGAAGTAATGATAAAATAATTAAATCCGCCAAAAGATATATTGAACTTGAGGTTTGACATGAAATATATGAGTTTAGGCGACATGATCTCGGAGTAAAGATCTCAGAACTTCAAATGTGCGGCACTTGATCAATCACATTATGTGGACGTGATTCTAGAATTAATTAGTAAAAATAACACGTCATTAGCTAGAACTCCTATAGTCACGAGTCAACATCTATCCCTAAGAATATAGGTGGGGTTGTATCTCAAGTAGAATATTCGAGTTATATGAAGTTTGATGTACTTTCGATGAGTTGTACAAGACCAGGACATTCCTTATGTAGTGAGTAAATTAAGCGGATACACGAGGAATCGGGACATGACCCTTTGAAATGTATAGTGAGAATATTCTGATTATTTAAGATACACTCGTATTTGGAATGCTCTAAACAAGATATCATGTTGTTATTGAAGGATGCATCGTCTTGGTGGATATACGATATAAAAAGACTATATGTCTACAAGTGGATTTGTGTTCACTTTGGAATTGTAGCCATATCGTGAAAATCTTCTAAAGTAGATGGTTATATCTAGATCCGTAATGGAATTTGAGTTTATCTTTAGACAAGTGTAGGGAAGAAGTTGTATGGCTTCAAGATTTCTTAGAAGATATTCCAAGATGACCAAAGCATAACCGATAATTTGTATACATTGTGAGAGTCAATGCGATTGGCGAGCCGCGAGCAATATGTATAATGAGTGATCTAGACATATCGTCATAAACCATGATACCATTAAACAACGCTCTCAATTGGTGTTATCTTTATTGGTATGTGAAGTCAAAAAATAGTTTAACGGATCCGTTAACCAAAGGGTTAAATCGAGAGTTAGTTGCAAAATCTTCAAGAGGATTGAGACTTAAGCCTCTAGAAAAAATGAGTTGATACAATGGAACCAACTGGTTATTTGGAGATCCCCGAGATCCGGGTTGATGGGGTAACTTAATTATAAAAGACTCAGGATCACTATGGTGAAGTTTTCCTTATCCATTCCTTAACAGTGAAGCCCATGGAGAAAATTATAAGCATTTGGCTTTTAATGATTCTTATCGTCGGTAAGTCGAGATGGGTAGTGTTGGCTACTCTTAAGAAGAATCACTGTTTGAGGGAGAAGTGGGGTGGCTTTTTTTTTTAAGAGCATTATGTGAGGCTCAATTCTTAGAACCTCTTCCGAGAACCAAGCGTATACTCAGGGCCATGGATGAACATAACAATGAGAATTGAAATATGTTAGGAAGAATCATGTACGAGGTATATCATCGTACACACAAAAGCGGAGACGAGTTGAAAGACATACGTGTCTTGATCAACTAGTAAAAGTAAATATATTTTCACAAGGAAGTTTCAAAAGTAACAAACACATATCTATGGAGAGGGTTCAACCATTGGATTTTATCACCAAATCTTTGGCACTTGTGGTTATATTTCCATGGACTATTTCTAGTTTTAGTGTTGGAAAATAAATTTTCGAGAATTTATTGGTTTTCGTGTGGCGGAAATTATGTTTGGATGAGTGAATGAGAATGAGTTTTATGTTGGTTTGGAAATGAGATTATGTTTGGTAAGTAGTTTGAAATAGTATTTTATGTATATAATAATTTGAAAAGTTGATAGTGGTTGAATATTTTAATTGAATATATAATATTATATTTGTAAGATTGTAGACTAGTGGGTCCCATTAGATATATATAGTAGTATTTAAGTAGATAAAATTGGTAATGGAGGGTCCCACATATATAATTGGATTAAAAAAATAAGAATAGTGATTTATAAGTGATGTAGGGTGGTAGTGTATAGGGTTGATAATTGAAATTATAGGTTTGAGATGATGTTTTATGTGAAAAGTGGAAAATGGAAATAATGATTTCTATTGGAAATTTTAGAAACAAACATAATTCATTTCTATGAATAGTTGAAAATTGGAAATGGGGCTTAAGGAACATAAACAAACAAGGCCTTTGTATCTTAGAAATTTCCATTCATATGGGGGATTGTTGGAAAAGTTGAAAGGAAATTGTGCTATTGACATAATATTCTTGGACATGTTTATACCAATAATGAAGAAAATATTTAATTTTAGAGTGTTTAATTTTATAACACCTAAAACTCCCAATGAATTAGTGGGAGAATGATGACATTTGAAATTCGAGACAAAGACAAATTATGTCATCACATTTGTGGCACTACCATAATATTTTCGAATATTCCAGCGTGGCCTAAGAATGGAACATTGCGTCGTAGTGTTGAGAGGAAAAAATAGAAAGAAAAAAACTTTAATGGACAAAATCGAAAATAGCGCATAGTTTGGCGGGATAAAATAAGTTTCCTTCACTATTTATGCCACCACTTTATGGAGTGGTGATACTAAACCCATCTTGCATGTATGAGGTTAATGTTAGTATTTATCATAATTAATTATGTGGACTTATATATGTCTAACAATTTATATTATGTGACTATTTAATTAATCGAGGAGCCAATTAAGTGATCTAATTAAATATGATCTAGAAATATCTATTGGGTATGGATTATCTGATGTGGATGCTCGGTACTAGTCAATTAGGATTGAAGGGCCTTTAAGTTGTCTTAGAACATAAATGCTACATATATAGGGTTATGGTCCCCAAGTCAATAACATGATCCTTTCACGTTTTTTATCTTTCCCATCTTAGAGAGATCCCATTTGAGTTATTAAGTGATTTGACTTTGGAAAAATAGTCAAGCACAATCTATGATTATGAATTAAGATACACTTTCGTTTAAGATTTAGTATTAGACTTTATCATAATTTATATGAGTTTCGGATCTGGGTTTCATTAGTTCTAACAAGTGGTGTTAAACGTCATCGTCCTTTTGTTTCTTGGAATTGACATGGGCGAGATGGTTTTGGGTGTGTGGGTGGGTTACTTGGGTTGGTTGAGATTTAGGCTTGTTGTTTTAAGTTGGCTCATTAATTGTTTGAGGCTCAAAATCGTTGGGCCATTTGGAACTTTCTTTATGGCGTTTATATGTTGTGAGCCTTAAAAATATCAGCCATTTATTAATAAATTTGGGCTTAGATTAAGTTTTAGGCCTAATTTTATTAATGCAATTTAATGTTAGATCTTGGGCCTAAAATTTTTTATTAAGGTGTTTAAGTAAATAATGGTTTAATTATGGACTTGAATTAGTTTGAACCAAAATTCAAGTAAGACATTTTTGGATTATAAATTTATAATTGAAATATTATACGCCTTTGAGATATATTAATTCAATCAACAAAGATTGGATTAATTTAATTTAATTGATATAATCCATAAAGAATTTGACCCCGAATGCGGTTAAAACCCAATAAAGATAATCAAAGTTTGATTTTAGGCCTATTTGATTTTCGGGCTTCAAATCAAAATTAAGAATTCAAGTTTAGGATTTATTTATTTTGAATCCAAAACTTCATGGTTAACACAACTCAAAGCTTGAATCTTTGGACTTGGTTTATTATGGATTCAATTCATCTTGAGCAAGATTATTGCTTAATTTGGTTTATAAGGGTTTTAAATCTAAATAAGTTGGATTTAAAAGTCTTATTTAGTTTTGGATGAGACTTTAAATTCAAACAAAGTTAATTTTGAAATCAAGTTCATATAAAGTTAGTTTTTGGCCTAATTTAGTATTTTGAGCTTTAAGTTCAAGGTTAGGGCTTACCTTATTGGGTCATTTGGGATGAATTTATTTAGACCCTTAAGGATTTAAATAGATTTAAATCTTGATTGAATTCAAATTTAATCTATGCAATGTACGTCCCGTTTGGTTATAATCTTGATATATTACTTAATTATTTGATTAACAAATCAAATCTCATATTTCTAGATAAATTGAAATAATATGCCACAAAGCAACCTCTGTAATTAAAGTGGTTTTGAAATATTAGATTCATGCAAATGATTTGAATCATGTCTACATCTATGCGAACAATAATCGGCACAAAGGAATGTTATTATACGGCGAGATGATAGACATATGAGGAAAAATCGAGGATTATATTAAATATACGGTATTTCATAATAAATTAGTTGAAACAACACATTAACAAAGTAACCTCTATTGTGTAGATAAATATATTTGAGATATTAAGATGTGTATGACTATTATTTATGTGAATAATGATCGTCTCAAAGAAGGTCATTATTTGGTCGAATATGAGATATATCTATGGTAATAAATACATAGTGATTAATTATGTTATTCGTGTAAATAATAATCGGCTCAAAAAGAAGGTTGTTATTTGTGAGGTTTATTGTCGGTATTTGCTTATTACGTTTGAGAGTACCACTTACAAGTGATGTTTACGATGAATGACTAAACATGATGTTATGTTAGATGAAATGCGGTGGGCTACCATTGAAATTTGGTTTGAAAATACCACCAAACTATGTGGTATGTTCAAGTACTTACTACCCTTTTTGGTAACTATGACCTTTTCTTATCCTTTGTCTTTATCACGGACGATAAGGACAAATAATCGATTATATAGAT
This sequence comes from Rehmannia glutinosa, assembly GCA_016081115.2. NCBI lineage: Eukaryota > Viridiplantae > Streptophyta > Magnoliopsida > Lamiales > Orobanchaceae > Rehmannia > Rehmannia glutinosa. The sequence goes on from CM071926.1 coordinate 4,993, forward strand.
TCACATAATTAAAGAAAAGTTTGGAAGTGTGAGCAAGATTGTTGTTACAAGTAATATGAATTAATTGGCGAGTTGAAATCATTTTTTATAAACTTATTTGCTTTCAGACTAAAAGTATATAACTTACTCGACTAAAAAATCTTCAAAAATGGGAATCGAAGGAGTGGTCGAGTGGTTCTGAGACTCTCAAATCCAAACCAAAAGTCTAAGGCTCAATTCTCATCACTCTTTTCCTCGGTATATGTACTAAAAAATCTTCAAAATAAAAGATTAAGATGGTAAATTTGTTTTTGATAACTCACCTTCGAAACTACGCTTTTGAGTAAGTACTCGACCCCATTATTCTTGCCACCAATGTAAGTGCAGGATGTGCCTGGCGGCGATGTGTTTGATGGGGTGGCAGCGTACAACGAGTCCTCCCAAGGTAAAAGAACAAGTATATTTGACACTCTGAATCAAAGTATAGTTGATCTCCTCCCGAATCGATCCCACACATATGTTATTCAGTACATCATTATTCATTATGAGTTCCCACGGTTCCTTCACAACTTGCATATGCCCGAGGGGGCAATTTGATGAGTGTGGATTAGAAGGCGACCTTCACCACACAAGAGACATAAGTCCCTTGTGGTGGCGATGGGCTTAGCCCCCTGGTTAAGATGGTAAAATTATTAAATTGATTGTTGGTGACAAATTTATAAGTAAAGGTTTAGTGACTCTCAAGCCCAAAGTAGATGTATGGGGTTAGGATTCTTATTACTCCTCACCTCTTATGATATGTACTAAAAATAATTCAAAATAATAAGTTGTACTCAAAAATCTTCAAAATAAAAATTTGAGATGGTGAAATTAATAAATTGTTGGTGACAAGATTATGTGTAAAAGTTCGATGACACAAGTTTCTATATTGTAATCTTGAAGGAGTTTTTATACAATGATTGAATTCATGTTGGTAAATGAGTGACCACAAATTTATCTTCTGATATAGATTACGAAACAACACAACAACAAAAATAATAGTTTTGAACAAATTGTATAATAACCTCTAATTTCTTACTACTTCTTTTTTATTATTTTTTTAGTACAGGGATAATAGGGGAGGGAATACTCGCTAGTCATATGGGATGGAATATGGATGGCAATAGGTGGGGATGAATTTTAGCATGGACGCGACATATCATCATGTCCTCGAATCCCATTTCAAGTACCATCATGTACCTCTAATTGGACATCTAGACGGAAATGGAGAATCTCTATTTGGGGAAACGGGCCCACGGGAAATCGAGTCACCGTTTTGTATTTATTAATAAAATACTATAAAAATTAATTTTTAATTAAAAGCGTCAATAATTAAAAAGATTAAAATATCATAAATCTCTAATCTTATAATAACTCTAGAATATAAAATATCTTAACAAAATACAACAATTTTAGAAATATAAAGTCTTATAATCTTAAAAATAAAAAGTCGTTACAACATAAAACACACAATTTTAGGGTTTAGTTTTAAGATTTAATAAAATAAAAAAATATAAATATATTTATTATTAATAATATATATATATATATATTATTGAGTGACGAGGGGCGAGGATGGGGAATCCTCGTTTTATCTAATCGGGGGACGGGGAGAGGGACAAGGATAGGACGGGGTATATAAATAACATCTCCATCCCATCCCGGTTCCAAAAAGAAGGAATCCTTGTTTCGCTCCCATCCCCCGAATTAAGGGGATTCTCTATTCTATTTTATTCGATTACCAATGGAGATAGTTTCCGCAGAATTTTGCCATCCCTAGGACTAAACCGGTCATTCGCCTTGATAACACTAGCCTCTACCACCAAGCACTAGGTTGATCCCATTATGATTTTTAATTTGATTTAGGGTAAATCTCACTTTGTCCCCATATACTCTTCTCGACTGTCACTTTACCCTTTTGTATTCCTAATTATATCACTATACCCCCTTATACTCTTAATTAGTATCACTTTACCCTCTTATATTTTTAGAATAATATTTTATACTTACATACTCCAAAAAATGACTATTTTATTCTTGCCTATTAAAAGCATTTAATATTAATAAACTTGAACTTGTTTTCTAACTTTCACAACTTAATTAATTAATGTTTAATATTAAATCTATTATATTTTATATTTCATTGCTAATTATTTAACTTTAATATAGACCCTATTAAATTAATATATATATATATATATGTATATATATATAATAGGATGTTTCGATTAGCTAATACATTTATACTTTTAATTTTCATCGTGAACTTAAAATTATATACAATATAATACAATTTTATTAAAGATGTGAAATATTATTTATACTTTTCAATTATTGATTGAATAATCACAATTTAATGAAAAATTGTTTTAGTGGTTAATTTTCTGAATACAAATATTATTTTACAATATAATACCTAATTTTAAGATTTATTAATTATTATGAAAAAATGTATGAATATTTTATTCTAAATAAAAGAATCTACAATATAGTTATTTAATAGGAACAATATTAATTTTAATAAATAGCAAATAGGTGTTCCAAAAAAACAAATTAAGTGTAATTGATGCCATTGTTAAATTAAAACAATAAACCATTGTTAAATTAAAACAATAGTAGGACAATTAGGTCATTTGATAAATGAATATGATGATTAAATGATATTTAAATTGTATAAGGAGTAAAGTGATACAAATTGACAGTCAAGGGATAAAGTGATTGTTAGTCCAAGTGGTTACGATAATCTAGAGGGGGTGACTAGATTATGCCGATTTTTCGCAATTAGCCCTCTTTTCGAATGATCAATCAAAGACAAGAATAAAGGTGCGAAAATTAAACAACGCCTTGATTTATAAAGGTTCAACCAACCTAGGGCCTAGTCCTCTACCACCCCAATATCTCCGGGATGGATTTCAAAAAAAAAAGATTTTATTAATAATTACAAAAATTATTACAACATCACCTTTGAAGATTACCACAATCTTCTAACACCACCTCTTTGGAGATTACCACAATCTCCTTGAAGATTACCACAATCTTTGGCACCTTGTGAAGATTACCACAATCTTCAACCTTGAAGAATACCAAATTCTTCAACACCTCAAAGAGCACCAACTCTTCAATAAGAAGATTACCACAATCTTCTTGACCTAACACCTAGATCACCCAAGTGTGTTCTTACCACAAGAATACTCACAATGATATCTTGTGTTGAATGATGAACCAAAAAATTCAAGATTACAACTCGATAATGAATAATACAATTTTTGAGTGCAAGTGTAATCAAGAATCGCTTAGACCTCAAGATGTGAAAGTGAAATACTTAAAGCTATAAATACAACAAGAGTGTTGAATATGAAAGCTTAGAAATTTCTGATTTTCTTGTTATGTATTTGCTTGTATGGTTCTTCACTTGTGTCTTCAAATCATCCTCTATTTATAGGAGAGTCTTCACAAACATAGCTCCCCTTCTTCACTTTCTCTACAAAAAGAAGATCACAAGATGTAGAAATAACGTACAAAATTAAAAAAAAAAATCTTGGCCGATATGGATGTCCAGCGGTACAAATTTTGTCAAAAGATTACAGTAGCGATCGGTCGCTCTATAGAAAATTCCGAACGTTAAAGGAAATTAGTGCGATCCAGTACGATTGGGGGCCGACCGGTGGTCCGGGGTCACCGTCGGCCCCTACTCCTGGTCCCCCTCTTCAAATTTTCAAGACAGTGAGTTCGTTCTCGTTTTCATTCAGTACCCTGGCCGACCGCTTGCTCGACCGGTCGACCTCCAACTTGAAATGTTGTCCGATTTTTGTCAAAAATAAACTTCAAAAAATACTCCAAAACTTAGTAAAAACATTTTAAATCAATTGGGAGTATTTGGACAACATTTATAAACATTGTTTTGGTATAAAAACTCATTTAAACAAAATCATCAAAATCTTGACAAAAACATTTATCTAACATACTCCCCTTTTTGATGATTACAAACCAAAACAATTTTAGGAAGTCGATTTTAAAACAAAGCAAATTTTCCTAGTCTAAAACATCAACCCAATACAAGCAAGATTTATCATAAGTGAAACACACAAGAATAGAGCAAAGATTTTTCAAAAACATTTTTGCACAAGCTCCTATCAATATGCATATCGAGAATAAGTATAAAAGCAACCAACTAAAAGTTAAAAGCTTAGCTTTTTACAAGATACACTTGAATTTCATGAGCTTAGAAGCTCCCCTATCACAAAGACATCATTAGTTAAGCATAAAAATCCATAATGCATCACATAGACTAAGTATTATTCACGACTTTTGGCTTCTAAGAGCACTAGCTTATAGCTTTTCTTATGAGCTTATTTTCGCTTCATTGAGCATATGAGCATTTTTCCTGTTTCTCCCCTTTGAAATCATCAAAAAGAATATTAGCACGATAAAAACATCATACAATCATATCAAAGTGCGCAATTTAATCGATTTATCGAGCGTTTTGAAAATAGAAGCTTAAATTCCAAATAAAAGGTAAAAGTTGCTCATTTGATTTGCAAAAGCTAATTTGATTTATAAAACATGATCTCTATAAACTTATAAGACTTTTCAAATCAAGAGAATCATGTAGGTGATGAATTTTTCATAGAAACATTTTGTCGAACACTTGGCGTAAGGCGTCGAATAAAACAAAAGATATATAACACATTTTTAATTCATTTAAGCCAAAAAAATTCATCACCAAATGCAATATAACAATATTCATCCATCAACAATCATCATATACAACATACAAATACAGAATTTCATCAAAATAGCAACATACAAGCACATTCTCAAGGGTTCAACCAATTGAAATTAAAGGAGAAATTCTTACCAATTGATCGAAGAAGTTGGATGATATGGATGAAATAGAAGTTACATAAACTCAAAAATATAGATTTTATAGGAAGAAAATTATTTTGAGTGAATTTTGTGTGAAAAATACGGAGGGGTTCGATTTTGGAAGAAAATAACCAAAATAACGAAATGAAGGACATAAACGTTTTTAATGCTGAAAATGTTGAGGGCGACGATCCCTGTGCACGGGTCGCACTGGCCGACTGATGCTGAACACCATTTGTTTCGTCCGAATTTTGCACCAAAATCCGATTTTTCACCCATAAGTTTTAAAACCATGCAAATTGCAAACATATACCTCATTCAATATACATTATGCCTAAACAAGCTCGGAATGAGGTAAAAGACTAGTGGTTAGCGATTAAAAATAAATGTCCACGAGTTATCCTTGAAACGGAATTAAACACGTCTCAATTTTCCTTTAAGAAGTACAATCCCTTAAAAAATATTGAATCTCAATATATTTAGTTTGGTTATGAATGACCATTTGTTGAGAAACTATTTTCACCGAACTTGTTATCCCGAAAAATATTTAACATTTTAAAACTTTGGATAAAACAAGCCATAAGAAGAAGTGCCTTTCAAATATTTGAAAATTTCTTTTAACGGCACTTTAATGAGATTTATTGGGATAGTTTTGAAATCAAGCATATAGACATAAGGCATGAAGAATTTGAAGTCCAGTAAGAATAATGAAAGTTGATAAACATTCCTCAATTTATTTGTCAACCAATACGCTTTCGCAATCTTGACATTTTATGACGTAGATGGCCATGTATAAGTCTACGATCATTTGTTCCTTAATACCAAAATATTTCAAAGCAAAAGCTTGACAAAATATCTTGCACAAGAGCATAGTAATATCGAATAATATACACAATATTGAACAACATAGAAGTTGAACAATTAGCACATACTATGCTATTTAAGGAATCAACAAAAGTTTGATAAAACAAGTGCTTATTGAAAATCCATATAAGGTCTCTTTTGAAATTTGAAAATTTAAGAGTATAAAATTGAGACCGCATTTTTAAGAACCATTTTTATAAAGAATTTTATCAAACAATACAAAATTAAAGACATGAAAATGTGCATAATTACAAAAGACAATATAAAATGCATACTACAAGAAGAGGATAAGAGTTACCAATTTTTCCATTTCCAAGGGTTATATATTTCCCATTGTTGATTATACCTTCTTCTTGAAAATAATTTTGTTGATAATATCTCCTCGTTTGATCATATGGCGCGACCATTTGTTGTCTATATGACAATTTAAAATTTCTTTGATTTTTATTGCGCTTGAGTACCTAACATAAAAATTTTTTGTGGTACCTCAAGTGTTTGGGTCCTTTGGGATTAACAATGAGACTTTTAGGTCTCCAATAATAATTAGAACTATTTTTAACCCGACAAGTATTAGTCGTGTGACCAATTTTACCACAATAGAAACATGTAATAGTTTAGAAACATAATGACCAACATGCATAGAGACTTTGGTTCTTTTTCTTAACATTAATAACATTAGACTTATAACCAAGTCCTAGTTTCAAATGATCACAACGTTGAACATCAAGAATTTTTGTCATTTTATCGGACTCAAGTTAAACTTCAACATATCATTTTTCATGCAATCAATATCCTTAACTAGAGTACTATTTTCTTCTTCAAGAATTCTAAGCTTATCAAGTATAACATTATGAGCACTAGTAAGAGATTCATAAGAGGCATGTAAACTATCATTTTCATTATTCATGGTGTTGAACTCCTTTTTCAAATTCTTATATTTAAAAAGCAAGCTTTGGAATTCATTTTGAAGCTCATTAAAATCATTTTGCAATTCATCATAATCATCATGCAATTCATTATTAAAAGAAGTAGACGGGTTAGAGGGTACCTCATTGTGTTCTTTGATTCCCATTAGACATTGTTCGGCTTCTTCATCGCTTCGGATGAAAGAAGTTCGTCCCATATTGTTGGTTCGACTTTGGCCTCCAAGGCTTTGTGAAAGTGTTTTTTTCTTTGTTCTTCTTCCCTTTTTGGACAATCGGCAATATGATGTTCGGGTTTTCCGCATCTAAAACAAGAATAGTCTCTTGTTTTTCTTTCCTTGTTTTTATTTACAAATTTTGTAAATTTTCTAATAAGCTCCTCGCCTTCTTCTTCATCTTCATCTTCATCTTCCTCATCACTAAAATAATAATTTTTCGATTTTGAGGCAAGACCTTTGGAGTTGATCCCATACCCGGTTGAGAAATTGATGCCTTTGAGTTACTCCTTTCATTTGTATAAACTTCATAGATGAGAAGATTACCAATAAGCTCATCAAAATTTAGAGTTTCCAAATTTTGAGCTTAGTAATAACGGTAACTTTTTTCGGACCAAGAGGCGGGAAGAGCATTAAGAACTTTTGTAACTTTATCCTCTTGGAAATAATTTTCCCAAGTGCAACAAGAGGATTTACAATATTGTTAAGCCTTTTCAACCATTCTAGAAATATTTTCACCAATATTCATAGTGAAATTTTCGAACTCTTTGACCAACATGGTCTTCGAGCTTGTTTCACTTTCTTTGTGCCTTCATAGATAACTTCCAATTTTTCCCAAACATCATGGGTGGATCGAATGCCTCTAATACGATTATATTAAAGTAGCGGTAAAGAGAACAATGAAGAATGTTAAGAGCTTTACCGTTTAAGGAGAATATTTTCTTATCTTCATCATCAAACTCCTGAGTGCCTTGGGAATTTGAGTCCGTCTTCCTTTTTCTTCATCGGGATGGATACTCCGTTTATGACCGTGTTCCAAATATCAAAACCCGCAACCTTGTAAGAAGCATTCCATTCGATCCTTCTAAAATGCATAATTGTTGAGTCAAGAGAGGTGGTTTATTGAATGAAGCGTCGGTTGGTAGATAGCTCGCGTTCATAACCATGGATCTTTTCTCTTTACTCGGAATGAGCTAGCGAGTAGAGTTTGGCTCGATACCACTTGTTAGTCCAAGTGGCTACGATAATCTAGAGGGGGTGAATAGATTATCCGATTTTTCGCAAATAGCCTCTTTTGAATGATCAATCAAAGACAAGAATAAAGGTGCGAAAATTAAACAACACGCCTCGATTTATAGAGGTTCAACCCACCTAGGGCCTAGTCCTCTACCACCCCAAAGATATAGGGATGGATTTCAAAAAGAAAAAATATTTTATTAATAATTACCAAAATTATTACAACATCACCTTTGAAGATTATCACAATCTTCTAACACCACCTCTTTAGAGATTACCACAATCTCCTCAAGATTACCACAATCTTCAACGGCACCTTGTGAAGATTACCACAATCTTCAACCTTGAAGAATACCAAATTCTTCAACACCTCAAAGAGCACCAAACTCTTCAATAAGAAGATTACCACAATCTTCTCGCACCTAACACCTAGATCACCCAAGTGTGTTCTTACCACAAAGAACACTCACAAGGATATCTTGTGTTGAATGATGAACCCAAAAATTCAAGATTACAACTCGATAATGAATAATACAATTTTGAGTGCAAGAGTAATCAAGAATCAAGCCTAGACCTCAAGATGTGAAAGTGATATACTTAGGGCTATAAATACAACAAGAGTGTTGAATATGAAAGCTTAGAAATTTCTGATTTTCTTGTTGTGTATTTGCTTGTATGGTTCTTCACTTGTGTCTTCAAATCATCCTCTATTTATAGGAGAGTCTTCACAAACATAGCTCCCCTTCTTCACTTTTTCTCTACAAAAAGAAGATCACAAGATGTAGAAATAACGCAAAATTAAAAAGCAAATCTTGCCGATATGGATGTCCAATGGTACAAATTTGTTGTCAAAAGATTACACAATGAGCCGGTCGCTCTATAGAAAATTTCAAACGTTAAAGGAAATTAGTGCGATCCAGTGTACAGGATGCGGGGGGCCGATCCACAGGAGGTCCGACCGTGGCCCCTACTCGGACCGGTCCCCCTCTTCAAATTTTCAAGACATGAGTTCTGTTCTCATTTTTCATTCAGCAGTACCTGGCCGACCGTTTGCTCGATTGGTCAACCTCCAACTTGAAATATTGTCCGATTTTTGTCAAAAATAAATTTCAAAAAATACTCCAAAAAATTAGTAAAAACATTTTTAATCAATTGGGAGTATTTGGACAACATTTATAAACATTGTTTTGGTATAAAAACTCATTTAAACAAAATTGTCAAAATCTAGATAAAAATATTTATCTAAAAGTGATACAATTGGAAGTACAAGGGTAAAGTGATATTCGGTGAGAGTATAAGGGGTAAAATGATATGTAAAATATACGTGCATTTAGGGGCATTTTGATACATATTCGATGCATTTGTATGTATATTTATTGTGTTTTAATTGGTTTTCTTTGTTGGGCGTGATAATGCGTATTCTTGTGATTTTTACAGAAATGGAGCTAAATATGCAAAGATATCAGTAGGACGCCCAAACAAAATGACGAATGCGAAGAGATGATCAAATACGCAAGAAAATGACAAAAAACAAAGAACTCGGTCAAAGCCGTGTAATATTACACCGTGTAAATCCATGTCCGTGCAACTTGATTTGGCAGAGACAAAGTATAAGGTCTACCCGCCTAAACGTATTGTGTTCCGAGCCAAAATAGAGACAAAAACATATTACATGGTCAGCGTGTATTAATACACGACCGTGTATTTTGCTTGGCGGTAGATTTTATTTCCTAATTTCCAGGATTCTAATAGTGGTCTCTCAAAACATCTATAAAAGGAAGACCAAGCCCTACAATTCCGTAAATAAATACACACGAATATTACACTTGGGATACACAAATTTACATACTTCTAATAGAGAAACACAAATCAACAAAGAACACCACAAGACCTTTCACATCTACGAAAGGGGTTCAAAACTTTGAAGAAGGATTCATCCCGACAAGTCGGGTTCTATCCTCTTAGTTTAGATCTCTTGTTTGTACTTAATTCGATGTCAAACTATTTGATTTCAAGTTTGCCTACGAATTTGTTGTCAAATATGTTAGCAATTTTCGATCCTATGGCATAATCAAAATTGTGGATTCACGTTAATTTAATTTGACTTAATTGGTCTTGTGTTCTATTTATGAATTGAGTGTTTGTTTCATGTAGATTATCCGATCAATAATTTGCATGTAATATTTGTTAGTTCATAATCAGGAGATGAGTTCTAACTTACGAAAAACGAGTTCATAACATAAATGAGTATAGAGTCGGGAGGCTTATAACCTGTTTGGGGGAGTACTTCAATTCTAAGATCTTTTGGGAGTTGATATTAATTGTTGAGTAGGGATGCTAGCAATCTGTATTAATCAACTATTTATTTGCTTTCGGGAGGGGGAATAAACTAATTTAGGAATTGAACCCATAGATACACACGTAAATTGGTTTTGATGAAACATTAATTGGAATTAATATTGAAGAAACATGTTGAGATTATGTTCTAGGATTGCTTTTGTATTTGTTGAAAACTTGTGGAGTTCGGGTTTTTAAGAATTTTTGTATTTTATTTGTTAATTTAAGATTAGATAAACAAACTTTTGATTTCCGACTATTTAAATAAAATTGAAATACAATATTTATTGTAGATTTTTGCGTGTTTCATATTCAATCCATGAAGAATACGACCTTGCTCGTTGCTATATCTGCTAGCTACATTGTACACTTGAGTTTACCTTTTGATTTAATAAGGTTTGACTCAATTCATATGGATATGATATTAATTACATATGACAGACTTGTGATGAAATTTAAAATTTACAAAACAATAAGAAAACTACTTAAAATTTAACTATTTCAAAGATTTGAACCTTCAAATTATGAACCCAGTGAGGCCATAAATTCCTACCTATAATATGACCAAATAGTATATAAGTTTCTTTTTCTCATAATTTCATACTATTAAATTTCCACTTTTCTTATTTGCTAAAAAATTATATATAGAAAAAATTCACTTTTCTTATAGATCAAAAAGATTTTTTTTTAAAAAGAGGAAGAGCCAAGAGGGGCGATTTAGGAATAAATGAAACAAAAATATCAATCGAGTAGGAGGAGAAAAGAAGAGGGACAAAAGTTTGTGGATACGATTAGGTTAATACTACTCATTGATCGTGCGTGCCCTGACGTGTAAAACCGGAGTGGCTAGAATAAAAACAAAACAAACAACACAACCCTACTCTATCACAACACAAAATAGCACCCATCGGGTTTCAAAATAAGAAAAAGAATAGCACCCTTCGAAAATCTCTCGCAATTCTATTCTAAATTGAAAGAAAGAGAAACTAGTCGCCATAGCAAATCATCGATTTTTATTCGAGAAGGTCTCTTGTAGGACCGTCTTACGGGTCCTAATCCATAAGACGGATTCTACAAGCTTCCGGATCCGCTAGCAGGACCCAATTATAAAAAAATCCCATATTATGAGCCATTTATAAGATCTTTGAACAAATATTTGTTTCTCTCTCCTCTCTTTTGAATAGATATTTGTTTCTCTCCTCTTATCCTGCGGTCTCCTCCAATAGATATTTTCATCTCTCTCCTCTTATCCCACGATCTCATCCAACAAAGTCACAAATCTCACTGTGATACTTTTAGGATGTTTTGTTATATTTTTCCATATTAAATATAGTAAACATCAAAAAATGATAATTTTTCACCAAATAGCTATACTTTTTAGTATTAAATATGATATTTTTAAAATGAACAATAATACTTTCTTATTTTACATATTCCAAAAAAATGCACAACACTACGGCATATAAGTGATACTTTTTACGTTATTATCGATATTTCTCGGCAAAGATTAAAAGTGATACTTTTAATCCAAATGAATACTATCTTGAACGATTTGGTATCGACAAGAACTTCAATACACATACAAATGATATTGAAATCATTAAAAGAGAAGTTTTAGAAAGAGGAAGGAGAATACTATTGATGTGTTTGACATTTTCAAGCCAAGGAGCTTGATTCCAAGACTCTAATGCTCGGTTGTCAACAAAGAATCACTTCACAAAGCAACTTTCATTTTGTAAGATGATATTTTTACGTAATATTTGGTACTTCTCAAAGATTACAAATGATACTTTTAATTTAAATGAGTACGTTGGGTATTTAACTAGTAATACAAGCACTCTAATGTTAAACTGTAATTTCAATTTGACTTTGTATCAATATATAAACTTTAATAAAGAATCTCAAATGACAATAGTTTATCAACAAAAAAATCACTCTTAAATATAGTCTTTTTTCCAATTCATGGTTAGTGCTACTTTCTTTCACAGGACTTCCTTTGTTTACATCAATTTTTTAGGAGTTCTTTCTACTACGATTGCCTTTTTCCCTACGCCCTTTCCCTATCTCTCCTCAGACACCAATTATTTCGTCGTGTCATCCGCAAATATAAAAAAAACAGACACTTTTAAGGCAATTTCTAATACTTTTGAGACAACTTTCGATACTTTTAAGGTAAAATTCTTAAACACACATATTAATAAATCTAACAATTTCAGTCATCATCTAACAACAAAACAAACAAAAATACAGTTTAACAAAAAGTTCGATGTTGAAATACACGCAGTCATATAAATAAATGTTCAATGTTGAAATACAATGATATAAAATTGATACTTATAAGGTAATTTATGATACTTTTATGGCAATTTCTTTATTTTTAAGCATCAGTGTTCACATATTTGTACTATAACAACAATGTATGTATTTTAAGTATTTCTAACAACAATGTTCATAATTGCAGTCACCATCTAACAACAAATCTAACAAAAATACAATTTAATAAAAAAACTCAATACAAAAATCTATAAATTATTCCACTTAGGTAAACAATAAAAAATAGCCAAAACATATTTGGTAGAAAGATATTTCGGAAGACACTTCGGCCACGAGCAAAACCACCGAGAAAATACACTTGTAAAACGAACTAAGAGAAAAAATGGACAATAAACACACAAAGCAAGAAGAAACGAGAAGAATTTAGGTTGAGATGGAGAAGATTCGAGAAGAAGAACAGAAAAAGAAGAAAAAGAAAAAGAAGAAGAAGAAGAAGAAGAAGAAGAAGAAGAAGAAAGAAGAAGAAGAAGAATAAAGAAGACGTGAAAAGGGAGAAAAATCCTAGTTTAAAACTCCAAAAGAAAAACAAAAACTGAAAAAAAAAAAAAAACTTAAAAAAAAAAAAATTGGATTCGGGTGGTAAGCGGGGCGGGTAAATAAGACCCCTCTTACATATTTAGACCCGTAAGAATTTTTACCTTTTATTCTCCTCGGTCCTGACAAAAGAAAAGGCTCCATCCCTCCTCACCCGTCGCAGACAAAGTATCGAACACTTCAGCTGCAGCTTTCCGCCTGCCACTTTCATCTGTCCCACAAGCGCTTGCAAATTCCAGTTAACCCTACGTACACATAAGCCTCATTTTCTTGTATGCAGACCTGATTAGTTGTTGATTTCAGATCTCAAGTAGAGACATTTTCAGGAAAAAAGGAGCCATCACAGAGAGAAATAATGTAAGTTTACATTTAGTTTAATTGAAGTATAGGAATATTTTTTCGTGGTTTGACTTTATTTATTGCTTCAATCTCTTTACACTAAAAAGCTTCAGTTTTGATTTATTTTTCACATCTGCTGTATTTCGGACGCTTAGTAATTAGAATTTTGTGTGACTTACATTCTGTAAAATTGGTATCTGTTGTTTTGAATATATGGTTTTTTGTTAAAATCAGGGGAGCAATTGAATTGGAACTTCGTTGTCCAAAAAATGTCAATGGGATTGCCGCTGATCCACAGCCAGATTGGAGTTTCGATAACTTACTGTCGGAGCTTGATTCCATAAACCAGAGGCAAAATGTAGCTCTAGACTTTCCTGTTCCTTTTACCAAAACACAACCTACGTATGTCTTCAACCCTTCTTGTGAGTTTGTATCTATGGTGTGAGAGCTTATGATTTACATAAATTTTACAGACTACTGAGAGCTTCTAGAGACAACTTTCATTGTGCCCGGGGCTTTCTAATGCGCGTGTCAGATGAAAGCGACACTGATGATGATAGCCAAGAGGAGGCTGATAATTATTCCATGGTTTCTGGGAGAAGATTTGCTTGTGATGAACTCTATATGAGGTTTGTGCTTAACTACATGATCATTTGAAGAAGGGATTTTTAACCTGTTTCTTACCTAGTTTTTCTACACTTTTCGGGGACCCACTCCTGATCTAGGTGAAGCCGTTGTCCTTAATAATATGTAAACTTTAAAGTATAGTGATAAATAGTAGTGTTATCCAATTATGTCTTATTTGTTTTAATATTTCCTTCATGAGATTATCTTCCAACCATCTCAACTTCCTCAGTCAAAACAAAGCAAAAATGGAAACTGGAAATACATAATTAGACCACTTCTCTCTCTATCGCCGTGACCGCTTGTGTGTTTGTGTGTGTGCGTGTGAAGTAAGATGAATATAGAATAAGAGAACAAATGTGAAAAGATTTATTCAGCTAGCATTAACTACTTTATTGTAGTGGTAGAATATGAAGCAGTCAGTCATAGACAGTGTGGCACACACATTAACTGATTTTTCCCTTATTTCTGTTTCTTTTATTAAGCTTTGGAGAGCATTCATTTTCATATGAAGCGTAAGAAAATTATTATTATTATTATTATTATTTTTATGGATTCTTACATTTCATATTCACAAATAAAACTAGATTGAAAAAATGGATTGCTTAACATGAAGTGTGCTGCAGAAGTGCTTTTAGAAGACCAACAAAAATTAGTTATCTAGAGGTGCAGATTTGAGTTGTTTCATTGCAATGTGAAAATATCTAATGGGTTGTGTGGGAATCTAAGATGATTGCAAGAATTCTGCTCTGTATTATTGAGTAAAGATGAATTCTCTACTTCAGAAGTCATGTATGTTAATATCCTATTTATGATCTCTCACAAAATTGAATTATGTGGCATCACCATTAAATGGTTTGATTAACTGCAATGTACCTTTTTTTTCTCCCCCCTTTTTCTCATGCGTCTTGTGTTGCATGCTCAAATTAAGAACTGGAGTTGAACATCAATTATAGCTCTCGTTAAACTCATGAAGTAATCTTAGCCTTACAATGTGAATTTAACTCTAGCAAAGCTTTAGCAGTATGGATCTTTTTCAACCTTGTCTGTTTTGATATATTAGCTTGTACTTGATCGTCATGGGCGTCCGGCTTTTTAGTTACCCCTAGCCCAAATTTTTTACCCGTTTCCCCTAGCTCAATTATTTTTCCCCTTAAAAAAACACATATAAATTTTTTTTTTCATTTTTTTTCACATAAAAAACGGGACAAAAAAAAATTTGGGGTGTGCCGGGGGCCGGGGTGGCACCCCCCTAGCTACGCCCCTGGTCATGTCCCATAACATTCTCAATTTTTATGTTCTAAGAGGAGAATAGTAACATGTGCACTTTATACCACAAATAAAGAATCTTACGTACAACAAATTTTCCCTATATACCACAAATTGAGGGAAGAGGGTGTAAAACGGAGCAGGAATTATATCCTACAAAACTTATGTTCTTAGAATTGCTTATAAAGTAGACTTTGTACTTATATAATGAGTCATTGCTTCAAATTGTAATTGCTCCTCTAATTTGATTAAAACTTGGATATTATAGTGCTATGGCTTAGTTCACATCTTATTGTTCAATGCTCCACTAATTTTACCTTTTCCTTTTTTAACTGGCAGTGACGATTCTGATGATGGGTATCATCTGAAGGATAAAATGGGATTAGCTGAAGGTGCTATGCATGAGCTACTTGGCCAATTTCAGCTCACTGTATTGGTGAGTAGAATAACTTACTTGAATTTTGTATCTGTAAAAGCATTGATGTTAACAACTCTGAACTTTTTGTTTCGATCATTTTAACTTGGTTGATGTATGAATGATGACATTGTAATAACTTACTGGCTCTCTTTTCTTCAGATGGACGTTACTACTTTAGTGTGCTAGATGACAATTATAATTCTCTCATTGAGAAACTGAATTCTTGCATAATTAATATGATCTTAACTTCACCACGAGCTTGTAGCTCAAGTGGTATCGCTCACCCTTTGTAAAGGTGTTGACCAGGGTTCGAACCATATATCTTTCAGTTTTTTTGAAATTTATCCCCTCCCCTTCAACCAAGACCCCCAACTTATTAAAAAATATGATATTAACTTCATCAAGTGCTCCGTGCATGATTTGAGGAGTTCGATGGTTGAGTTTGAGCTTTTCTTTTCTTTTCTTTTTTTTTTTTTAATTTTGACAACATTTTTGAAGCTGGTGAGAAATTTTCTTTCTCGTTAGAACTATTTGTATGTAAGGTTTGTCTTCTCCTTAAATTCAGTGCATTAGTGAATATGGATTTTAGAATTCTTTGATACATCTACCATGTTATTAGTATCACTTGATAAAGTGTCTGCTCTAATAGTTTCCGTTGTTTCCTGACATTGAATTTGTTGTTGCCTTGATAACAGGAGGAAGTGAGATCCAAAATATCGTCTTTGGAGACACAGCTGGTCTATGAAAATGACAGTTGTGCCTCCTTGACCACAAAAATTGACAGACAGAGAGATTTACAGCAGGAAAGGGAGAGAAAATTTGATTTACAGTATCAACGCACAATGTAAGATCTTTAATTTTGGGTATCTTTTTTATTTTCTTTTTAATTTGCATTTCGGAATTGCAGATTATCAGAAAAACGAGGTAGGTTCAATTGGGTGGTATGCATAGAAATTAGAGGTCTTGAACTTTACCTGTGTTCATACTTCTGAGAATTGTCCTGTCATAATTGTATATCTAAGAAACATTGTCGTAATATGCAAAAATCATCTGAAAGAAAATATATGGTGCTGCATTCTTTTTATGCATTAGCAATAGTCAGTAATACATGTTCTGCGAGGTGCCCCTCGTGTGAATATTATTCCTCAGAGGCTTCTACAAAACTATAGTGATCCATACGTAGAAAGTGGTTCACGGACTGCTGGCAATCCACAACTTGGCAGAGAAATGGAAAGTAAGATATTTGAAAATACAATTGTTAACAAAACCACCGGTAAACCCAGTTTGTGAGTGATTTAGGAATAGAATTTAGTGGTAGCCAAGTGACCTAGAAACTCATTTTGTATGTGAATACTATGTAAGTAACTAAGTATAAATTAGGTTTCCATGGAACTTCTGAAAGCTAGACTTTGATGAACAAATAGTGTGTAAAAGTATATGATCGATGGAGATAGTTGCACCAACTTATGATGTCCAGTTCTAGGAAGACCTTGATATTAGTTCATGCCTCTTCTACAGTAATTGAAGAAGCGGTATTTCACAACTGTGTCTTTTTCATGTATGGTCTTATTGTATTTGAAGAAGGATGTTCTGCTGATGTTTCTCCTCTACAGTGCAGAAGCACTTGATAATCACCTCACAGCTGTACAGAGGGACCATGAGCACATATCCCAACTAGAAGAAAGACGAATACGGGATGATGCGGCCCGTGAGGAGGCTAAAAGGAAGGAAAAGGCTTTTCAGGAAGAAAAGTTGCGGCAAGAAAGGATCAAAGTAGAAGAGGAGGTTCTCTCCATAAGCATCTCAATTTGATTCAAGTTTTTGATCTTTTCCACATAATGATACATGCTAATAATAATTTGATGCTTCTGAATGTTTGAACATGCTTATATTCAATCTTGCATCAATATCTTCTTCCATAGTATATTTGATGTCTTTAATAAAGGACTTATTGTGTAATTATGCAGGCCAGATTAAAAGCTGAAATGGCGAGAGAGCTAAAGCAGCAGCAATAGAAGCTGAGAAACAAGCTGCAGAAGAAGCTGCATCCAAACGTGCTACTGAAACCTTAAGAGATACTGCTCAGAATGCTGTGCAAGATTCTAAGGCAACTCTTGGGCCGTCCAGTTCTGCATTAGATGTTAAGAAAGAAGTGCAATCATCAGGTTTTTGTATACATCTCTGCAAATAAGAGTATATCACATTGTTAATTTGATTCTCATGTGTTATTGGCGACTTTGTGGCAGGAAGAAATGTTATTAGAGCGTCAAAAAATGCTCTTGAATTGGAAAAACAAAGAAGTCAAATTTACGGAGAATTGTCTGCAGAAAACAAGGCTCTAAAAGAGAGGGCTAATCAGGTATATCTTTATAAATTTGTCTTCTAAAACTCTCGAGTTCTTTTGTTATCTGTAATCTCAGATGGCAGCATCACACATCAAAAATCTCGATTTGCATTATTCATCAAACAATAGTAAAGCACACAGAATTTTGAGCTGATGTTGTTTCATGTTAGAATAGTCTCGTTTAGCTCTTTCCAGAATTCGTAATATGTGGTTACAATCAATGGCTGTCTGTTCTGTGCAGAACTATAACAAACATGGACAGAATATCGGTAGACAAATTAAAACAATATCAGCTACGGTAGAAAATGTAAGGTAAGGTGGATTCTCAATCCTCACTGTTCAGTCATACACTGCTCTGGCATCTTCTAGTTTTCTTACGATGGCATAATTTGAGTACATGTTCTGCAATTAGACATGCTGCTTTTCTTTTGATCCAGAACAAGAGCAGAAGAGTTAGTGAAGCTGATTAGCAGTCCGGGAGTGCCCCAATCCATCAGTATTCAGTTATTTGCAGAAAAGGTTTTGTCAATGACTACTACAAGAATGTATTTTGTGTTTTCTATTTGGTTTATTTTGCTTGAAAGTGTTATCCATATTAACTGCTTTTCAGGTATGGGAATATTATTGTGCTCATAAAAGCTGGTATTAATATTATTTGCAGATTGTCTCCAACTGCACAAATCAAAGGAGCTTCAGCGCCATCTTTGCTATTAGCCGAGTCATTGTTCTCGTGACATCTAAGGTAAAACATACTCTTAATAGTCCGGTTGCTGCTTGCTAAAAGTTTAGTTAAAGTAATATCAAGAAGCAAATAAAGTTCAGCTTTCACAATCAAATTAGGTACGTTCTTTAGTTTGGGCTATTGGGGTGTGGGGTTAATAACAGTTCGCGTTCGTTACTCAAAGTATTTGCAGCAAATTAGATAAGACCTTAATATGTAACATCTTCGTGGCATCACTTAGAAGGACTCTAAGTCAGTGGAAATATTGCAGACTTATCACTGATCTAAAACCAGGATTAGGCACAAATGCAAGATACATGCTATATTATTCACTGAGGCTCCCACTAACATATTTGTATATAGACTGAATACCACAAAGTGTAGGTATACCATGTCCTTCGTCCCAATATGTTTCGTTGCATATTATAAAATTCTGGAAAATCTGCAATAAAAATATCATGCACAGTAGTAGCATTTGAACAGTCATTTGAAAACGTTTGATATACCTATAACGTGTTTATATTTCTAAACAATATATATATATATATAGTTTTGTAGGAAAGTTATTATATTTTTAGTCGGCTTTTTTTATTAATATAAGAACACCACTTTTATAGTCGACTTACGTAATGCGTGTCTACAATTTTGTGTTTGCATAAGTGTGTGTCTTGCTCTGTCTGTGACATGCGTACATTCGAAAAAGGGAATGCTTGTAATCATGAGTTTGCCTTGCTAGACATAATAAAGAGTCAAACTTATAATTCCCTATAGAGTAAATCTGTTTTTATATCTGAGCATTTCATCAGTTTGCTGGTTGATATTTGTTGCTTAACCAAAAAAGTTTCTTGTTGAATATTTAATACAATTCCTGATCATCGTTAGTAGTTTTGTATTCAAGGACAGTTTCAAGGGTTGTTTGTTGTTTTGAGCATGAAAATATTCTAGAAGCGATCTCTCTCTTATCCTGACTCATCCCTGTAAGGGCTGTGTAGCATATTCCATATACAGACATAGAGTGCTTTGATGGGGGAGTTTATAGTAGTATGTACTTAAAATGAGAAATTTGCTTGGATGATGAATATTGCAAAAAAATTGTATAACTATTTTCACCTTCTGGTCCTGAGTTTACACTTTGGTAACATTTCCATTTTGTCGACAGATCCCTCTCGCCATGGATATTCTCATTGCCGAGTTGAACAGAGTTTGTATTTACACAATCCCAAAGCACATAAGTTACTCAGAGGTGATGTCTGACTCCATATGTCTTCTAATACAAATTTGTTGCTCCCTGGCAATGGTTGATGATTTAAAAGTGTGTTTTGTTTAAATTCTTCATTATATGCAGAACTGTCACATGGCACGAACGAGCTCTTTAATTTAGAAGACACTTATTTTCTTGTCTCGCACGTTCATTGTGCTGGTTCATTAATTTTTGAGTCTAAATATGGATAGTGCTGCTGAAAATTTGCCAGATTGATATCCAACTGTCTCCACTCTTTCAGGAAGCATATAAAACCAAAGATGCTTACTTTAAAGCTATTGGTTATGAGGAAGATAATGGAAAGATTGAGAGCATTGATGATTACGTTGGAAGGTTGAGTTGTTACATGAAACTATACGGAGCTCTAGTGCAGGTTTGCTTGCTCCTCCAATAGTACCTGAGGTTTTTGCCAACTTGGGCTTGCATTTTAGTGGTGTGAAATAACGGCAATGTAGTAGTTTCACATTCTGCTTTGTTATGGCAGACTGAAGTTGGAGGCTTTCAGAACCTGCATGGACTTACAGAAGGCTGGGCATGGCTTGCAAGATTCTTGAATGCTCTCCTGCAAATCTATACACTGCAGTTGCGCTGCATTCTTTTCTTGAAGTAAGTAAAGGTCAAATTTAGGTATAATTACAAAAACTACCCTTGAGGTTTAGCCTAATTACAAAAAACTCCACTTATCTTTTTAAACTACAAATATTCCTTTAATGGTTACGAACACCCTTGAGGTTTGTATTTACCTAACAAATATCCTCTCCTGAGGGTGCAATTCATAAAATAGAATCACATGTCAAGGGGTGTATCTGTAATTTTCAAAGAACACGGGTAGTGTTGTAATTATCCCGTTGAATTTATTTACCTTGGCTTGAAAATCATTTGTTAAGTATCAATACGAAGAAATTTTGGTGGGCAGATGGCTGGATTCGCATTGTACCGGAGATACAGAAATCAGTTTGAGAAGTTACTGAGGATCGTTGCCCATGACTTTCTGAATGCATTAAAAGAAGGCGGTTCAGAATCATGGAGCACGAAACTGAGCAAGGTCAAAATGTCAATTCGAAACTACATAGAGTCGAACCAGTTCAAGAAAGAACCAGAAGGATTGCAACTAAGAGGCCATCTTGAGTCCAACGATTTTTATTGATGGTCAGTTTTTTCGCACACCATCTGCTAGTACACTAGCCGCAATTCGGCTGACTAATTCACATTGATTTTAGTTACCTTTAGTTTCTTGTTAGAGGATATTAGATTTTTAGCCAGAGTCTGTGAGTGACTTTTCAAAGCTATTGCTCTTGTAACATATGTAACAGTTTTGTGATTGTAAAATTCACAAACAAGAAAAAGTATTACAAATTGAATTTATCGAATCAAAAGAAATAAAAGTGAGTTACGTTTTCTATGGATTCTCTAATTTTACTTTTCAAGTGCAATATTTTAGTATTTGACCTTTTGGAGATGGGATCGCCAACGTGATCTCCTCCATGCTTGAAATTATCGGAATTTTTTTTATGAATAGGGGAGGAGAGAGAAATAAATAATATAATCGGGTATTGGAAAGCGTGATAAAAAAAGAGAAAAATGAGTTATTTTTTAGATAAATGAGATTTTCTTTGAAAAATTCATTTTTTCTACAAACAATCACACGTCCTACAATTTTTTCACTACAACTAATCATAGCCTAAAGCACTTATCTCTCTTTTTTAGATTTTGATTAGATGAATCAGAATGGGAAGGAGAAGGTGACATTTATCAACGCTAAAAAGTAATATTTTTTAAAATCAAAAACAGAAAAACACTTTTTTTAGTGATTGCAAACACACTCTGTAACACCTGGGAAAAAAAAAAAGAAGTGTGTTTAATTGGTTAGATAGTCCATTAGTGTATTATTATTATTATTATTGGATTTATTATCCAATTACATGGCTCATGAGGATTCCTAAGGTGTTTGGGAAACTACCTAGGGTAATTATATTAGGAGTCTTTCGTTATTAGGGTTTATCATACCACATTAGAGATGACAAAAACAAAAACGCTCCATCTTTATTTCTCTCTGCGCCATTCAGCCCCCATCATCTACCACACAACCACGACGAAGTTTTCTCTTCAACGCCATGATCCCTCAATTGCCTTCCCTATTTCATTCTCAACTCCTAAGGTAATTTACTTCTAAATTTTGAAATTGAAACCCAAGCTATCTTTGTTCAAAATTTTCTGAGATTTTAATATGTTATTCCTCATAATGTTTTTATCGTACGGTACTAATCCGATGAGTACTTTTGTAGTTATTGGATTCTCAAACTAAGATGCCGAGAATTTATGTTATTCCCTGTTTTAATATGTTATGTTATTGGATTTTCAAACCCTACTTATACTTATCCAGAATTCGTGAAATTTTAATATGTTATGTTATCATATGTTTATAATATTCAGTTAAATATTTATATACTTTTGAGTTGTATTTTATTTTATATGAAATTCGCATTCACGTTTTCCAAATCTTGAATATACTATGTTTCTGATTTACAAATTCAAGAAACCATACATAAAGACCTTCCAAATACCTGAATTTTTGATATGTTATGTATTATAATGTATAATACCCTGTGATAAAATATCAGATCATTCCAACTTACATTTATTTAAATAAAAACAAGTTTCCAAAACGTTATAGTTTTAGCTATGACAAAAGGTTCGATTTATGAAATTCAAAACCTAAAGTTAACGAATTTTAAATATTATGCTTTTTGGATATGTTATACTATGGTATGTGTATTATACGTAGTTAAAATTCTAGATCCTATAGTACTATATTTATTTAAATATGATTTTTCTTCCATAGCTGTGCAGGATTTTGTGTTACAGCAATTTCAGTTTCACAAATTCAAAACTCATAGCTAAACATATCGAATCTTTGTTTATATGATATCTATTTGTGAATCTATTATCTCTTTTGTAAGAATATTGAATAATTACATTAAACGTTTTATGAGAAAATATTATTCGATCCAAACGGTCGAGAGATTTAGTATTGTTAAAACCTACCATGTTGAACCCTAAATCTTAGGAATATACCGTGAGCTTCTAAGAATGTTATTTTAGTGCTTCAGATATCGAGATTAATAATTAAGTTTTGACTTCTAGGATCTAAGATGTATATATATCCATGTTAGGCGATGAGGATGGTGCACTCTGAAGTTCAATAGGGATACTGCATCAAATCATTCACTATTTTTCAAGCAAAGTTTCGAAGTGGGGTTTATTTTCTAAACTTTATTGTCCTTGTTAAATGCTTAGATTATTTTGCATGAATGTGTAATCTGATTGCTTTAGACACTCATGAGCCAGGGACTCAAGAGGTCTGGGGTTGATGTATCCCTCAGGTGGAACCCCTGCAGTGCAATTTATGTCTATGTCTACGGTTTTTCAAAAGATCTATGCTTGGACAATTTTCACTCCACTGAGCCGTGTCGCTCACCCCATATATGATTAAACTTTTCAGGTTAAGGAGTTGGCGATGGTTATTGGCGGTGGATAATGAATGGTCTATGAAACTACTGAAGTAATGTCTATACTTTTAAATGTATGTTTCAATTGAATAAGAAATTATTGTACGGATTATGATTTTTCTATGCGACTACTAGAGTGATGTCTTTTTCTAAATGTTAATTTTCAATTGAATAAGAAATTGTTAAACAAAATATTATTTTGTAAGTATTTACCTAAGATGCTAGACTCTGTGTGATAATTGATTGGTGTTGAGAACAAACGTTCAATTTCTAGAAATTTTTGAATTGAGATAATATATGATGAATTACTATGATTTTCTAAGTTTATTTATGCATATAGACAAAAAGAGATATTTTTTTATTATATAAATTAGTAAATGTGCTAATTTCTTAGAAATAAATAAATAAATGAATTTTCTACACTTTATTTGCTTCCGCTGTTGCTATTGAATTTTGAATGAAATATATTTACAAGCCTATTTTCTCTTATAAAAAAATGTATGTGCACGATTTTTTTAAAAGTCTTTCACTGTCAAATGGTCTGTTAGAATTATATGTAGATGTCAAATTTTATTCAAATTATTTTATGCGATTGTTTCCACTGTAATTATTATTCTTTTAAAAATTAAATGGCACGCTATAACGAGTTGTCTTTCTCATGTTTATTATGGAAAAAAATATATACGGTAAAATGAACATTTGCACACATTTTATAGTTCAAAATTTCGGGGCGTTACAGGTGGTATCAGAGCAGGTCTACTTTCCTGTAGACTTGCAAAATATATATATGTGTGATTTTCGTGTGGGTAATTCAAATAATGAGTAAATCAGAATTTCTAATGTAATGGAAAAGAATTATATATCCACCACTGTTATGCCACCCCAACTCCAAAGCCAAGGTACGAATTCAAATTTCAAAAGTTCTATTGCTACTGCTATTGCTATTAACATGCTATTGCCATTGCTACTGCTACTGCTACTGACAAATCACATGATTTCTATCGTGGAAAAAAAATAATTTGCTTTATTTATTGATGCAATACACATGTACCATAGAGCTATTGACTACAAGGTTTTGATACACTGTATGGGAATATAGAAAGGATAATATAGACTCGAGAGGACTTAGAAGAGGACCCCTGTGATAGAATACATGAGATTCATTACGAATTTATAAGCGATCGAGAATGTTAGGACTGATTGTGAGTAAATTACTAGCAACATAGATTATGGATAGCTTTTAGTGGCTTTCGAGTTGAATATTCATGATTTACACCATGTTCATTTTTTTTAGGGTTGATGATAATATATTGATATAGTTATGGTGTTAGTATATCATTTGGAAAGACAATAATTCTTGTTCGGATGTTTAAAGTCATGGCGAAGGTTAATGGAAAGGATTTAGAAGTGGATTTATATGTTATAGGAATGAGATTTTGATGTGATCTTAAGCTAGGGATGACAATGGGGCGGGCGGGTCGGCCGGTACCCATGCCCCCGCCTGCCTAGAAGCAGGGCGGTATGGGCTACCCGCCTGTTCATTACATTTTGAATTAAATTAAATTAAAAAATAAAAAAATGAAAAAAATACATTTATAAAATATTATTTACAAAATCTATTATTATCAATTTATAAATATTAAATATAACATAAGAATGCATAAATATTATATTATAATATATATTATATATGTAAAATATATATTAAAATATATTTTTAACTTAAAATTATAGGCGGGAGGGGCGGGCGGGTACCGCGGGCTTAAAGTGAGACCCATACCCGCCCCGCCCCGGGGCACGGGTCGGGGCGACCCAAATGGGGCGGGCCAGGGCGAGTACCCACGGGTCGGGTCAAAATTGTCATCCCTATCTTAAGCATGGATATACTTCGTAAGAGTCAATAAAGTACATATGGAGATAATATTTCAATGCATGAGTTTATTTTTCTATGAAACAAAGGTTAGTACAGTACCCCGAATTTTGTCAGGAAAGAAGGGAAAGTTTAAGAAAATAAATTATCTGAGGTATTTGAATATTGCCGTAAGCTACCAATATTTTGATTTGGTAATGGTTAATGTGCTAGTTATTCGAGACTATGTAATATGTTTAAAAAAAATATATTTGGAATTCCACATGATAGACTTATAGATTTCACCATTGACTTTTTTTTTTTACTTGGGACTACACAATAGCAAATTCACCAAATAGAATGGCGACAAAGGAATTATAAGAGTTGAATGTGCAATTACAAGAACTATTGGTCAGAGGACTTATCCGACTTAGAGTGTCACTATGAGAGGAGCCGATCATGTATATCAAGACGAATGATGGGTCTATGGAGTATATTGACTGCATGAAGGATTTATTTGATTATAAAACAAGTATCTATTGCTAAGGATGAATGATTCATTTGATTACTTAAAGGAGCTAGTGTCTTATTTAGGATTGATTTGAGGTCTTGATATCACCCAATGAGTTTAAACAAATTTTATGTTGTGGTTAGACTGTGTAATATTTGTTAGTCAGGTTGTTACCGCATGAGGAATATAAGTCGACCTAGTTAAAGTCGAAGTTGTTAATAATGACATCTATAATTGTGAACGATGTTTGGAGTTTCCTAAGACTCTATAGGCATTACAAAAGATTTATAGAATGTTTTTTTTTTGGATATGACAATACCAATGACCAGATTGACGAGGAAATTTGAGAAGTTCCAGATGATGGGGAAGTGTGAAGAATATTTTCAAGAACTTAAAGTACAGTTGACCAATAGAACAAGAACAATTGATGAAAGAGTTTTCTAAGTTGAGAATCGAGATCGTAACACCTTTTAGTGGATTGAAATCAATTATTGCAACAATGGTTGAACGACTCGTACTTAGAGATAAGATTAATGAAGCACAAGTGACATAAGTTTTATGCAAGATGAGAAACCATGATCTAATCGAAAACCTCAACATATTTGTTGTAGCTTCTAATGGTGCAATAGGCTACGAAGGAATTTTGATTATATCTAGGGATGAATAACTAAGAATTGGGACATTATGATAAGCACATCATATATATCATACACCGCTCACCTATGAGTTACAAAGATTTATCGAGATATGCGAAATATATTTTTGGTGAAAGAATATGATAGAAAGTATTGAAACTTTGTGAATAGATGCATGACACGTCAACAAGTTAAAGTCAAGCACCAACGATCGTCTAGATTTTTGTTAAGACACTTGACACCCTCGAATGAAAGTTGAGAGCATATAGGTATTGCATTTATTGTAAGTTAGTCGCGATCTACTAAGAAAAATCACGATGTGGGTTATTTTTGACCTATTGACCAAATCTACACACTTTCTCGAGATGACATATGGTTTAGAGCAATTTGCCCAATTGTACACAAGAGAAATAATGAGACTATTGAATATGGATACTAGGTTCTTCTTATATATTTGGAGAAGCTCGAAAAATTTCATTGGAATATAATTAAGTTTTACTACAACATATCATCCACAAACGGATGGACACACTTTGAAAAGAACAATGCAATTCTATAGGACATGTATTTTGGTTTTGAGGGATGATTGAGACGCATATTTACCTTTAGTGGAGTCTACTTATAACAACAATTACTAGGACATAATTAGGCCAGGACAAGGCAACTTGAGAATGTGATGATGAGATTGTAGCAAGATACTTGGACATTATTGGAGTTTGAATCTGTTTGATAAATGGTTTTATCATGATTTTGATGATTTTGTTTTTACACCAAAACAATGTTTTTAAAGGTTGTCCAAATACTCCTAAATGATTTAAAATGGTTTTAATATTTTTGAGTATTTCTTCAAGTTTTATTTTTGATAAAATTGGACAACACTTTTTATGATTTTATGTTTATAAGTTTTTACTTCAAAACAAGGTTCTAAATGTTGTCCTAATACTCCCGATCGGTCTAAAATGTTATTACTATTTTTGGAGTATTTCTTGGAGTTTATTCTCGATAAAATATTGGACAACACTTTTGTTTTGAGGCCAACCGGTCGCCTATAGGCAACACGTACTGAAGAGTACGTTGAAAGAAAAAATGAGGCGAGGTGGGGCGGTCGACCGGCGCACCAGGGGTCGGCCGCAGTGCGTCGATCAAGTCGCCCCGTGCGGCCGGTGCCTGCAACTCTTGGATTGAAACAGAACTTCTGTCTTTCATTTTCGTTGATGTGCGACCGGTTGTAGCTAGGTCGACCGGTCGAGGTACACGTTGACGGTCGCCGCCTGTAAATTCTTTATTACGTTATTTCAAACTTCTATTTCTCGCGACCGTGTCGTTTTCCCTTAAGTCGACGACAAAAAAATGTAACCATTGTGCGTGAGACATCTTTTCCTTAATTTGTGGGATTGATTTCTAACTTGACTCTTTTCTTCAATTGTCTTGCAATTTTTACGTAATTCATGTCCCCAAGAGGAGCCTATCATGTACAAGACATCTTCTATAAATAGAGGAAGAATTGAAGCAACACAATAAAGAGAAAACTACAACACAACAAGATACACTCAAGAATACACTTGTTCTTACATTGTCTTATTTCTTGTTGTAATTTGCCTAGCTATTCACTTTCACATCCTTGAGGTCTAGGCTTTTCTTGATTACACTTGTACTCTATTGTATTATCAATTATCGAGTTGTAATCTTGAATTTGGGTAATCATTCAACACAAGATATCCTTGTGAGTGTTCTTGTGGTAAGAACACACTTGGGTGATCTAGGTGTTAGGTGTAAGAAGATTGTGGTAATCTTCTTGTTGAGGTGTTGAAGAATTTGGTATTCTTCAAGGTTGAAGATTGTGGTAATCTTCACAAGGTGCTGTTGGAGATTGTGGTAATCTTCAAGTGAGATTGTGGTAATCTTAAAGGTGGTGTTGAAGAAGAGTGTGGTGCTCTTCAAGGTGTTGTTGTAAGTTGGTGTTGTATTAATTTGTGGTAAATTAATAAAATCTTTTTCTTTTTGAAATCCATCCCGGATATCTTTGGGGTGGTAGAGGATTAGGCCCTAGGTGGGTTGAACCTCTATAAATCGACGTGTGTTGTTTACATTCCGCACCTTTATTATTGTCTTTGAGCTTTCGGTTAGAAAAAGAGGGTAAAATCAAAAGATGGAGATAATCTATTCACCCCCTCTAGATTATCGTAGCGCTTGGACTTATAAGTGGTATCGAGCCAAACTCTTTGGCAAGCTCGTTTCACATCGCGAGTGAAGAGGAACGATCGTCGGCTACTTAACGAAGCTCATCTTACCGGCACATCCACCACCAAGCCACCACTATTTGATTCCAAAAATTTTACATTTTGGAAAGAAAGAATGGAATGCTATTTACAAAGTTGCGGGTTCGATATTTGGAACACCGTCATCAATGGAGAATCCATTCCGACGAAGAATACACCACACACCTCTAAAGGCTTCAAAGAGCTCAATGATGAAGAGAAGAGAATCATCTCCTTAAATGGTAAAGCTCTTAGTATTTTGTATTATTCACTTACTACTTTGGAATTTGATCATGTTGTAGGTGTTCGATCGGCACATGAAGTATGGCAAAAATTAGAAGCCATCTATGAAGTGTATGCAAATGAAAGGAGCAACTCAAAAGCATCTACTTCACAAATGGATACAACATCAAATCCAACAACATGGGATGAGCCTTCTACAACCTCCCATGATGAAGAAGTTGAACAATGCCTCATAGGCATCGAAGAAGAAAACGAGGTAAGTTCTAAACCCTCTACTTCCTATGATAATGATTATAGTGATTTGCAAAATGATTTTGATGAACTACAAGATGAATTGCAAAACTTATTTGTTAAATACAAATATTTGAAAAAGGAATTCATTGTTTTAAAAAATGATAAGGATAGTTTATTTACTTCCTATGAATCACTATCATGTGCTCACACCACCACTCTTGACAAGGTTAGAAACCTTGAGAAAGAAAATAGTACTCTTGTTGAGGATATAAATTGCTTGAAAAATGATTTATCTAAATCCAACTTGAGTGCCGATAGAATGACCAATATTGTTGATTGTTGTGATAATTGAAACTAGAACTTGATCATAAGTTTAATGTTGTCAATCATATGAAAAGGAATCAAGTCTCTAAGCATGTTGGTCATTATGCTCCTAGAATTATTACATGCTTTTATTGCGGTAAAAAAGGTCATACGGTAAATACTTGTCGGCTAGAAATAGCTCTAATTATTGTTGGAGACCTAAAAGTCTCAAGACTAATCCCAAAGGACCCAAACACATGAGGGTACCACAAAACAATGTCATATTAGGTACCGACGAAATAATGATCGAAGAAAATTTATACCGCGCCAAGAAGACATCAAATGACCGTTTCATTTGATCAAAGAAGGAGAAACTATTCTCAACAAAGCCAATTTTCAAGAAGAGGGTATAATCAAAAATGGGAAGAACACAATCCTTGGAAATGACAAAGACATCATCAACAAGATGATTTTCAAAGAAGAAGAGACTTTCAACAATGGGAAAGCAACAAACCTTGGAAATGGAGCAATCAAAGAAGTCATCATCAACAAAGTGACTTCTCAAGGGGAAGATATCATCAACAATGGGAACGACACAACCCATTGAAATGACGTAATTGGTAACCCGTATCTCCCTAGTTAAATATGCATTTTATTTTGTTATTATGCATGATTTTATTTGTGTCTTAATTGCAAAATGAGTTTTCAAGTATTTATTCTTTTTTTTTTTAAATTAAGGTCTTCAATATATATGTGTTTTTAAAATTCTTTGAAAAGAAGACCTTATATGATGTTTTTAAAACTCTTGTGCATTTTTGTAGACTAAAGTGTATTATCATCTCTTATGGATATTTATGGCATGAGCTTACTTGCGATATCTCTTAGCCTACACTTTTATCATTATGATTTGTGCTAGATTTGTTATAAGAATTGTGTAGGATTTACATATTTTCACAAATGGCCATTTACGTCATTATTTGTCAAGAAAGGCATAAATTATCGAGGTACGGTTACTTGTGTTATTCTTACTCTTATAGACTCGATATATGTATTGCCATGTGCTTGTTCTTCATAGTATTTCATACAAGTGCCATTAAGAGGATTTTTAGTTTTTTTTTTTTTTGAAAGGCACTATTCGATATTTGATTGCACATATTTGTTTTGTCAACTCTTGTTCAAATACTTCTTTTAAATGAGGTCTCAACTATATGCTATCGGATTTTCTAATTTCAAAAGAGACCTTTTATAGCTTTCTTAAGCTTATTTGAACTTGCATGATTTATTAGACTCTTGATGATATTCTAAATGCATAGTATGTGTTTCTTGCTTCATGGTCTATATATATAGTGTCTATTTCTACTATGCTCTTATGCAAGATATTTTGTGATTGATGATTGAGGCATGTTTTTACACTTGGGCTATTTTTTCTTGCTTATATAAGCAATGCCGTTAATGAGTTTGTTAAGTTGTGTAGATGAGAATGAAGTACTCCAAATATTAGTTACCTCAAAATATTTGGATGTAAATGTTCTATTATGAACACCTTAGATCAATTGGATGCCCTATGATGATAGTGATGAAGAAAACAAAAAGGGTATTCGGAACAAACTCGATGACCGAGCAACATTGGTCGAACTAAAGCAAGGTTAGTAGCTTGAAGGTATTTTCAAGAAGAAGGTAATTAATTTTGATGTAACATTTGCACTCATAGCACATTTAGTAGCTATTTGTATTTTACTTGCCCATTCTTGTTTTAAGAAAACTTCAAGCTTTACCAAATGGATGTTAAATCCAACTTTCTAAATGGTTTTATTCAAATATAAGCCTATCGGAGTTTAAAATTTTAGGCCAAATGATTTTTATAAAAGCCATGCGGTTGATAGACTTAGCTATTTTTGCAAAATGATTTTACAAAAGGTAAAGTTGATACTACACTTCTTGTTTTGAAAAAGGGCAATATTGTTTACTTGTGCAAATTTATGTTGATGATATTATCTTTGGTGCTACTAATGAGTATTTGTGCAAGATGTCTTTCTACGTTGATACTAAGTAAGCTTGAGATGAGCATAATGGGGAAGTTCAATTTCTTGCTTGGACTACTAATTATTCAATGCCAAGAAGATAGTTATATTTCAAAAGAACTCTTGAAGGAGTTAAGCATTGAAGAAAGAAGAACTATCTTAACCTCTATGGCTAAAGATTGACAAAGGTTGAGAAAGACATATCGGGCGACAAAGAAATTCGAGGTATGTTTTCTTGTATTATTTCTCTAGACTCGACATTCCATATGCCTTATGTCTATATGCTCGACTTCAAACACTATCCCAACGAATATCATTAAAGTCTTTGTTAAAAGAAATTTTCAAATATTTGAAAGGCACTTCTTCTTGACTTGTTAATCAAAGTTTTAAGGCGTTATTATTTTTCGGGATAACAAGTCCGTTGTAACTTTTATTTTTCAAAATATGGTTCGTCATAATCGAACTAAACATATTAAGATTCGATATTTTTAAAGGGGATTGCATGTTTTAACAAAAACTTGAAGATGTGTTTAATTCCGTCTCAAGGATAACTCGCGGATCTTTTAATCGCTCACCGACGCAGTATTTTACCTCATTTCGAGCTTGATTATGACATAATGTATATTGAATGAGGTCTACGTTTGCATTTTGCACGTTTTTAAAACTTAGGGGCGAAAAATTGGATTTTGGA
This sequence comes from Rehmannia glutinosa, assembly GCA_016081115.2. NCBI lineage: Eukaryota > Viridiplantae > Streptophyta > Magnoliopsida > Lamiales > Orobanchaceae > Rehmannia > Rehmannia glutinosa. The sequence goes on from CM071926.1 coordinate 37,331, forward strand.
TCAAATTCGAATTTCAAAAAAGAACCAAAACAGTGGTGCCGGGCGAGGGGCGACCGGTGGCCACAAGCTCGCCTGGTCGCCCATGCCCTGGACCGGTTGCCCTGGATGATTTTTGGTTAAAAATGGTTCTGTTTCTGACTTAGCCATTTTGGCTTATTTTGTTCATTTTTCGTCCCCTTCGTCAATTGCACACAAATTTCACTCCAAATTTGTTTTATTGCATACATTTCATATCTTGGATGTATTTAGGCTCGATTATCATCATCATTGCTCATATTCACCGATTAAATGGTAAGAATTCTACTTCTTTATCTCAATTGGGTTGAACCTTGAGAACTTGACATATATGTATTTTCTTGATGAGATTTGTATATGTTTATAATGAGCTTATTGATTGTTGATGTATGATTTTTATTAAATCGCATTTGGTGATGAAAAAAACTTGGCTTGATTACATTTACAAGGGCTATATATATCTTTTTCAATTTTTGACGTCCGCCGAGTGTTCGATAAAATATTTCAATGAAAAATTCATCACCTACATGATTCTCTCGATTTCAAAAGTCTTATATCCTTATAGAGATCATGTTTTGCTTATCAAATGATATTTCATAAGCTTCTACAAGTCGTATGATTCGACTTATACCTCCTTATTTGGTTTATAAGCTTCAATGTTCAAATAGCTCGATACATCGGTTCTGTTGTGCACCTTGATATGAATATATGATGTATTTATCGTGCTAACATTCTTTTTGATGATTCCAAAGGGGGAGAAACAGGTTATAAGCTCTTTAGCTCAAAGAAGCTAAGATAAGCTTAACGAAAAGAAGCTATAAGTTATGGCTTCATAAAGCCATAAGTTGTGGATCATATTTAGTCCACTTGGTGCATTATGGTTATGTATGAATTATGGTCCATTGATTGTAGTATGGACTTGTATATATTTCTAATGATGTCTCTTTGACAGGGGGAGCTTTTAAGTTTTGATACTTAAGCTCAATATTGAAAAGCTAAGCATTTAGCTTTTGATTTAGTTGCTTCTTTATAACTCTTGTTGTGCATGTTGATAGGGGGAGCATTTGTTTAGTATCTCAACTCCCATCCTTGTGTTTATATTGCGCGAAATGTTGTCGCTCTCAACGGATATTTATTTTTGACCGGAAAACTTGTTTTGTTTTCAAAATCGCCTCTCAAAGTTGTTTTGTTTTCAAAATCGGCCTTGTTGAATTGTTTTGGTTTGTAATCATCAAAAAGGGGGAGATTGTTTGATAAATGGTTTTATCATGATTTTGATGATTTTGTTTTTACACCAAAACAATGTTTTTAAAGGTTGTCCAAATACTCCTAAATGATTTAAAATGGTTTTAATATTTTCCGGAGTATTTCTTCAAGTTTTATTTTCGATAAAATTGGACAACACTTTTTATGATTTTATGTTTATAAGTTTTTACTTCAAAACAAGGTTCTAAATGTTGTCCTAATACTCCCGATCGGTCTAAAATGTTATTACTATTTTTGGAGTATTTCTTGGAGTTTATTCTCGATAAAATATTGGACAACACTTTTATTTTGAGGCCAAGGTCGCCCTATAGGGCAACCGTGATCTGAAGAGTACGTTTAAAGAAAAAAATGAGACCGAGGTGAAAAGGGCGCAGGTTGACCGGTCGCCCGGGGTTGCCGTGCGTCGGCCGGTCGCCCCGTGCGGCCGGTGCAACTCTTAGATTGAAAGCAGAACTTCTGTCTTTCATTTTCGTTGATGTGCAACCGGTTGTAGCTAGGTCGACGGTCGAGGTACACGTCGACCGGCCGCCTGTGTAAATTGTTGTTACGTTATTTCAAACTTTATTTCTCAGCTGGCGACGGTCGCTTCTTAAGTCCCCGATAAAGAAAATGTAACCGTTGTGCGGCGAGACATCTTTTCCTTAATTTGTGGGATTGATTTCTAATGACTCTTTTCTTCAATTGTCTTGCAATTTTTTCAGAATTCATGTCCCCAAGAGGAGCCTATCATGTACAAGACATCTTCTATAAATAGAGGAAGAATTGAAGCAACACAATAAGAGAGAAAACTATAACACAACAAGATACACTCAAGAATACACTTGTTCTTACATTGTCTTATTTCTTGTTGTAATTTGCCTAGCTATTCACTTTCACATCCTTGAGGTCTAGGCTTTTCTTGATTACACTTGCACTCTATTGTATTATCAATTATCGAGTTGTAATCTTGAATTTGGGTAATCATTCAACACAAGATATCCTTGTGAGTGTTCTTGTGGTAAGAACACACTTGGATGATCTAGGTGTTAGGTGTAAGAAGATTGTGGTAATCTTCTTGTTGAGGTGTTGAAGAATTTGGTATTCTTCAAGGTTGAAGATTGTGGTAATCTTCACAAGGTGCCGTTGGAGATTGTGGTAATCTTCAAGTGAGATTGTGGTAATCTCAAAGGTGGTGTTGAAGAAGAGTGTGGTGCTCTTCAAGGTGTTGTTGTAAGTTGGTGTTGTATTAATTTGTGGTAAATTAATAAAATCTTTTTCTTTTTGAAATCCATCCCGGATATCTTGGGGTGGTAGAGGATTAGGCCCTAGGTGGGTTGAACCTCTATAAATCGCGTGTGTTGTTTACATTCCGCACCTTTATTATTGTCTTTGAGCTTTTGGTTAGAAAAAGAGGGTAAAATCAAAAAGATGAAGATAATCTATTCACCCCTCTCTAGATTATCGTAGCAGCTTGGACTTACAGAATCAAGTTAACTAAATTTCGAGGACTTTTTTTTTTTAAGAGAGGGAGTTTGTAACACCGGGAAAAAAAAAGAAATGTATTTAATTAGTTATCCCATTAGTGTATTATTATTATTGGATTTATTATCCAATTGCATGGCTCATGAGAATTCTAAGGTGTTTGGAAAACTACCTAGGGTAATTATATTAGGAGTCTTTCGTTATTAGGGTTTATTATACCACATTAGAGATGATAAAAACAAAAACGCTCCATCTTTATTTCTCTCTGCGCCATTCGCCCCCATCATCTACCAAACAACCACGACGATGTTTCTCTTCAACGCCATGATCCCTCAATTGACTTTCGTATTTCATTCTCAACTCCTAATGTGAAGCCCCGGTTTTTCCGAGCTATTAATTGATCCTTATTGTCGTTTATACTTTTGATCGACTACTTTACGCGTCATTTTGATGGGTAATTATTAATAATATATACATTTTGTATTTTATTTCATTTTATTTAATTACTTGTGATCATGATCTTTATTAATTCTATTCTCATTTATGATCACTTGATTGATCATTAATACTATTTTTTTGTATTTATTAGTCACCGTAGAATTTTAAGAGACTATTTATTTTAGAGACTTTTACCTTATAGAATTAAGAATTTGATTTAGATTAAGTGATCATGAGACTTACAAGTGATCAAAGGAAATCACTAAATATTTTGGAGATTGATATATTTCATCTATTATCATCAAATTTGGGACAAAAAAATATATGGAATTACCATATTGCCATTATAGTTGTCACGCCCAAACGGGACGCGACGAACGATCCACAACTTAAATACAAATGAACCAACAGTCCAGACAAATATCAATGAGAACCCAATAAGACAGAGTCTAAATAGCAGCGGAATCAAATAACAAGTGCGAATAAATCTTACAGTCTACAATCCATCATCCAAGTTACAACCCGAAAATCAACAAAATATAGCATCTTAAAGTCAAAGGTCATATGCCCCTCAATTACAAACCCGAATGGAATGAAAAACAAAAGTTCGACAACAATATAAGAAAAGAGTCCAATCAACAACAAGAAGCCGTAAATCCAACCAGCATAGTACAAGGTCTCAATCCGGACCGGTTCAAAGATCTCCAACGAAATCCTCATCTAAGGTTAGAAAACAGGTGGGGATGAGACAAAAATCTCAGTGGATGGGGTGATTGTGTGCGAGTGTGGCGCAATATAGTTAATGTGAGAAAACAGTTATATGAAAACGCGTGAGTATGATGCATGATTTCACACGATTCACAAGCGTCGTGATAAAATAATACAATGGTATATTTATACAGCTTCAAGAAAACGATTCATGGTCACACATGCACTATGTGAATCGGTCAAGACATGTAGGATTGCGTGCGGAAGTGTAACGCCAATCCTATGCAAGGCAAATAATGGTTGCGTCACGGATTTGTAGCGCCAACCAATATAAAAATGTAGCGGTTGCGTCACGGAAATGTAACGCCAACCAAAACGGGACGATAACTCGGAATCGTGTGGATCGGACAACGATTCCTTCGTTCTTCCTTGTAACTCCCCGGTCAAGTATGGTCCAAGACCGGCACCTTATCGCTCCGTAGGCAAAGACAAAATCCACAGCTGAGTGGAGTGGCGAGGCTCGGATCTGTCATAATCATGATTATACCTCGTACTACGACCCGCTTCCCTTGGACAAACTCCGTCCCTCGATTGCGGGATTAGGACGATGGGGGTAGGAAGAGTGGAATAGCGGCCCCGAGCTGCCGGTTCCATCCCCGACGTATCCATTCCGACGTGAGCTCGACACACCAAGTTGACTCGAGCGGGGAAAGTAATTACAATTACAGCGATCCAACCAGCGATGAGTATTATTGATTCGGGAAGCGATTTAGGAATTTTTTTTTTTTTTGAAAACGCGAGTGGCAATTATGGCATTGATGGAGTTTTTGGATGAAGATGATTATCGGAAGGATAAGTAACCTTCGATATCTTGAAAGATTAGGTGGGACATAAATCCCATTATAGATTCAATTAGCAAGGCGAGGAAATCGCTCGGCGATCGGGTATTAATCGATCAAATTGATCCGATAAGTCGGGGGTTTTTTTGGGAAAGTAAAATATTTAAATTAAATCTCCAAGTTAGAGAGTCCAGGGCTATTTTAGTAAAAGAGAAAATAATTTGAGTTAGGTCCTTTATAAAAGAAAAATTGTAATTTAGCCCCATTTTGTAAAAACTAACACTTTTGGGGTTAAAAATTGAATAATTAAATATCCCGACCTTGAAAATTATGAGGTCAGTTCCTAAATTCTCCAAATTGTCCAGAGATTCAGGTTTTTAAAGTTTTATGGTCGAGTTTTTATAAAAATATCACATTGGCCCCAAATTTGTAAAAATTGTCAATTCGGACCTTAAGTTTTAAAATTTCGGAACTCACAAACCGGAAGGGCTTTTAATGTGATTCCAATTGGAAAATGTCACTAAGGTTGGTAGGATATTGGGACAAAAGCAGTTTTCAAAAGCAATGTGTAGGTCCTTCAACTTTTGAAAATATCATTTTTGTCCCATTTTAAAATAATTGCCTTTAAGGCTTTTAAGGGTCCAATTGTTATGTAATTTGAACCTTGGGTCCAAAATATAATTAAGTTATAGTTAAGTTAGTATTTCCAGGTGCGGTCTGCATAAGTCCTGGAAATTTCATTTGGGTCCTCAAGTTTAATATTTTACACATTAGTCCCTCAATTTTAGTAAAATTACTTTCCAAGCCCTAACCACTTGGATTTTTGGAATTACTTTTAAAATATGTAATTCCCAGTACCTTAAGAGTGAAAATTTCAAATTTTAAAGTTCAGGTCTGGTACAGTTTTAAAAATTTCAAAGTAGCCCTTAAACTTTCAAAATTTACAATCTAGTACTTGGGCTCTTAAAGGTTGATTTTATTTATCTTAAAACTTTATTAAAATGTCCAAAAATCATTTTTGAACCTGAGTACAGTCCCAAATTTCGAAATTTGTAGAGGGGTCCTTAAACTTTTATTTTCTTGCAATTTAGTCCACCAACTTTCCATTTTTGCATTTTTAAGTCCAAAATTGAAATTTAATCAATTATGCTCGACTTTTCCAGGTTATAAGTCATCCTAAAACATATATTTTAAAGATCATACACATGCATGTCCAATACATACAAAAATTCATCAATTAAAACGTTAAAGTGTACATGCATGCACCTAAAATTCAATAAATAATAATTTTGAGCAACTCTTGAGAATTTTCATGATTTGATATATAAAATTGACATGCAATATATAATTATATATATCTCAAGGCTCATGATTAAAGTTTCTACATGCATTTAATCAAAACACCTAAAAGTTGGAAAAATAATTTTCCACCCACCTTAATTTGTAAATTGTGAAATAAAAGGATAATTTCACAATTTTTGGATGAGGCTTCTTAGGTAAGCCCCTAAGTCAAAAACATATCAAAATTTGGAGTTAGAAAAATGAGAGAAAAATTAAGGAGAAAAAGAAGGAAATAAGGAAATGAAAAGGACTACACTTTACCTTGTGTAGTAGATGTTTGGAGACTAGTTGAAGCTCAAAAATTGGAAATTTTGGCTCAACTCCAAAATCTCCTAAGGTCAGCCCCTATTTCTCAAAAATGAAAAAGGGGTGTTAAAATTTGAAAAAAATAGGAAGAGTAGGGAAGAAGGGGGTCTAGTACACAATTCTTACCTTGTAGTCTAGTTTTCTCTACTATTTTCTTCTTCAAGCTTGAGGTCTTTCTTCAAAATGTTGTCAAGTTCAAACCTTCAAGTTCTTCTAAATGTACCTCCAAAACCAAATTCAAACTTAAGTTAAGAAGGTGGAAGAGATGAACAATGTGATATCAAAAAATGGATTGAAGCTAAATTTTCTTACCTTGCATGATGATGGTTCGATTTTTTGTGAAGAATAGGGAGGAAAATGTTGAAAATTTTTCTAAGTATAGAAGAAGAAGGTGAAATGAAGAATAGAGAGAAGTTGGGAGTTTAGAGAGAAGGGGGAGGATTTTTGTTAGAGGATAGATGTGTTAGATGAAATGAGATGAATTTTTTGACAAATTTTGGCCATATGGCCGTCCACTTCATGGAGAGAGGGGAGAGGATTTTGATCAAATTGTGTCTTGTAATTTGTCTCTTGCATGGAGACAAAAATGCAAGTCAAAGTGTGGGTCAATTGGAATTTGAGAGGAATAAGAAGAATGTTGGGAAGAATGGAATAAGTTGGGAAAATAATAATAAAGAATTGGTGTATAAGATGATGTGTATAATGTTTGAATTAATGATATAATTATACACAAGATGACTAATATATGGTGTAGGTGTACAAGAGTTGGATGATATTTTTATCCCAAAAATACCACCATGGCCGTCCACTTTGAGGGCAAATTGGTAATTCCATATTTTGTTTTGTCCCAAATTTGATGATAATAGATGAAATATATCAATCTCCAAAATATTTAGTGATTTCCTTGATCACTTGTAAGTCTCATGATCACTTAATCTAAATCAAAATCTTAATTCTATAAGGTAAAAGTCTCTAAAATAAATAGTCTCTTAAAATTCTAAGGTGGCTAATAAATACAAAAATAGTAGTAATGATCAATCAAGTGATCATAAATGAGGGATAGAATTAAATAAGATCATGATCACAAATAATTAAATAAAATGAAATAAAATACAAAATGTATATATTATTATTAATTACCCGTCAAAATGACGCGATAAAATAGTCGATCAAATGTTTAAACAACAATAAGGATCCATTAATAGCTTCGGAAAAATCGGGGCTTCACATCCTCCCCTCCTTAAAAGAATTTGGTCCCCAAATTCTCTTCAGAATAGTTCTGGATATTGATTCCTTATGTCTTCTTCCGTTTCCCATGTTGCGTCTTCGTCTCGGTTGTGGTTCTGCCACACCACTTTAACCATCGGGATTTCTCTCTTACGCAATCGTCGATTTGCGGATCAATGATCCGGATTGGCCTCTCGGTGTAGGATAGATTTTCCATTAGAGGAGGAGTATCTTGAGTGATGATATGTTCGGGATCGGTTGATACTTCTTCAATCTCGACACGTGGAATACATCGTGCATTCCCGCATATGGTCTTGGTAACTCGAGTGTAGGCTAACTTCCGATCCTTTGTAAAATCTTGTAAGGTCCAACATATCTCGGATTCAACTTGCCTCCTTTTTTCGGATTAATCAGTCCTTTCCGTGGTGAGAGTCTGAGAAATACTTCATCACCGACTTCAAATTCCAAATCCTTTCTTCTCTTGTCCGCGTAACTCTTTTGGCGGCTCGAGCTGTGCGAATCCGCTCCTTGATCGCTTGACCTTCTTTATGGCCTCTGAACTAAGTCGACCTTTGGAATCGAGGCGACTTTCGTTTCTCTTTTGAGTCCATTGGTCATCAATCTCCCGTGTAGTGGGGATCTACATTTTCGCCCATACAATGCCTCGTAGGTGCCATCCCAATCGTGGCTTGATAAGCTGTTATTGTAGGCGAACTCGGCTAATGGTAAGTGCGAATCCCAACTCCCTTGAAAATCAGTGCGGGCTCGCAACATATCTTCAAGGTTTGAATTGTTCGCTCGGATGTCCATCGGTTTGTGGATGTCTTCTTTGTCTTTGAAACTTAGTGAGGTACTCCAATTCCTCGTGCAAGCACTTCCAAAACTGGAGACAAACCTCGGGTCTCTGTCGGATACTATATCGTTGGTACTCCATGCGGTCGAATGATTTCTCGGATATAAATTTGTGCAAGTTTCGCAAGCTATCAGTTTTCTTGATGGGTAAAAAGTGTGCGATTTTGTGAGTCGGTCTACAACCACCCAAATAGCATCATGGCCTCCTCTGGTCCTTGGTAGATCCGTCACGAAGTCCATCGTTATATGTTCCCATTTCCACTCGGGAATTCTCAACGGTTGTAGCAAACCGGAAGGTCGTTGGTGTTCTGCTTTTACTCGTTGACAAGTCAAACATCTCGCAACGAACTCGCTTCCCGGTTCTTCATGTTTACCCACCAATAACTCCGTTTCAAATCCTTATACATCTTGTTTCCTCCAGGATGTATAGTGTATTTCGAGCGGTGTGCCTCCGCTAGGATTTTATTCCTAATCTGCTCGTCATTTGGTACACACACTCGATTCTGGAACCCGATAACTCCATATTCAGTCACGAGAATTATGATCTTTCTCCTTTAAGTATCTTCTCCTTTAGTTTTTGAAGATGTGTGTCTTTCTCTTGCGCTTCTTTGATCTCATTCAAAGAGATTGGGTGTAATCGAAATGTTGGCACATGAAATCGAGTATTGGTTCTTGTTAGATTCCAATTGCTCAGCTCTTTTAATGATTCCCACTCTCGAATCATAAGTCTCGCTAACTCTCGCCGCTAGAGCGCCGCTACGACGTTAGCTTTCCGGGATGGTATTGAATATCAAAGTGATAGTCTCAATCAACTCAATCCATCTCCGTTGTCTCAGATTGAGGTCTTTCGGGAGAATAGATACTTCAAGCTCTTATGATCCGTGAAAACCGTGAATGTTGCTCCGTAGAGATAGTGTCTCCATTTCTTCAACGCGAAAACTATCGCCGCCAATTCCAAGTCATGCGTTGGATAATGGCTTCATACGGTTTGAGTTTTCGTGATGCATAAGCCATAACCTTTCCTTCCGCATGAGCACTTTCGCTCCTAGTCCTTCTTTTGATGCATCACTTGTAGACGACAAAGTTTTCGGTTCCCTTTGGAATGGCTAAGACTAGAGTCGTAGTAAGTCGTTTCTTGACTCTTGGAAACTCGCCTCGCATTTGTCATTCCACTCAAACTTGACTTGCTTCCGGGTTAGTCGAGTGAGTGGTCCACTATCTTGGAGAAGTCCTGGATAAATCTTCGATAATATCCAGCTAGTCTAGAAACTTCGATTTCTATTAGACTCGGGTTGTTTCCATTCAACCACCTCTCGTACCTTGAAGGATCTACCGCAATCCCGGTGTTGATACTATATGTCCCAAGAACGCTTCACTAAGCCAAAATTCGCACTTGCTGAATTTGGCGTACAACTTATGCTCGTAGTGTCTCTAAAACAATCTTGAGATGACGTTCGTGCTTTTTCTAGACTTAGAGTATACGAGTATGTCATCAATGAATATCACTACGAATTGATCCAAATAAGGTTGAAAGACTCGATGCATTAGGTCCATAAATGTTCTTTGGTGCATTAAATCGACCGAAAGGCATTACTACAAACTCGTAGTGCCCATATCGGGTTTGAAATGCGATTTTGGAAATGTCTCCTTCGCGGATCTTGATTGGTAATATCCTTGTTGTAAATCAAACTTGAGTACATCGTCGCTCCTGAAGTTGATCAAATAGTTCGTCTATCCTCGGGAGGGGATATTTGTTCTTGATGGTCACACTATTAAGTCCACGATAATCTATACATAGTCTTAATGTGCCATCCTTCGCTTTCACATCGTCCGGCTCTCCCAAGAAGGTTGGTGGGTCGAACCGCAGAATCGCTCCAACGTGCGATCGTTCGCCTCTCTCGGCGGGTTCGGGAGCACGGGGTTGAGGCTCGCCTGTTGCTTCATAAAAACCAGATTTCGTAAAGGCTTGTGCATGGGTCGATTGTCTCCCCGCAACGAGGTGGAGGAGGTGGCGGTAATTCCGAGAGGGTACCCGATCCCTGGGTACATCGTCGTCTCTCGTGGAACGCGACGAGGTCTCCCACGCCCTCGATGTTCGCCATTATGTATCTTGAAGAGTTAGTTGCGATTCGCGAGTAAATGAATACAATAATTATTCGCGTAAAGCAAGGAATGTCGCAGGAAAGTAACAACAAACTAAGGCGGATCAATCAAAGGTAGAGGAAAGATAAGGAGAGAATAAGGAAAGAATGAATAAGGGAAATCAGTCAAGAATCAACTAAGTCAAGACAAGTATGATTATGAAATCTCAAAGTATGCGTTCTAGCTTAGTTCAAATATCAATAAGACGGTTCTATGCCAATTTGAAATCGATTTCACACTTAATTAGTCAAGTCGCGGTAATACCCAAAACACGCATCCGAGGTCCTATCCGGGTCACTTGGTGTAAGTTTCCATCTTACTAGCCGAGCTCGATACCACTCTTCTTTTCACGCCCAAACGGGACGCGATTTAACGATCCACAACTTAAATACAAATGAACCATGATCCGGACAAATATCAATGAGAACCCAATAAGACAGAGTCTAAATAAAGGTGGAATCAAATAACAAGTACGAATAAATCTTACGATCTACAATCCATCATCCAAGTTACAACCCGAAAATCAACAAAATATAGCATCTTAAAGTCAAAGGTCATATGCCCCTCAATTACAAACCCGAATGGAATGAAAAACAAAAGTTCGACAACAATATAAGAAAAGAGTCCAATCAACAGCAAGAAGCCGTAAATCCAACCAGCATAGTACAAGGTCTCAATCCAGAGCGGTTCGCTCAAAGATCTCCAACGAAATCCTCATCTAAGGTTAGAAAACGGTGGGGATGAGACAAAAATCTCAGTGGATGGGGTGATTGTGTGCGAGTGTGGCGCAATATAGTTAATGTGAGAAAACAATTATATGAAAACGCGTGAGTATGATGCATGATTTCACACACAGTTCACAAGCGTCGTGATAAAATAATACAATAGTATATTTATACGATTCAAGAAAATTCATGGTCACACAGTATTTATGTGAATCGGGCCAAGACAGTAGATTGCGTGCGGAAGTGTAACGCCAATCCTATGCAAGGCAAATAATGGTTGCGAACGGATTTGTAGCGCCAACCAATGCAAAACAGGTAGCGGTTGCGTGCGGAAATGTAACGCCAACCAAAACGGGATGATAACTCCGAATCGTGTGGATCGGACAGCGATTCCTTCGTTTCTTCCTTGTAACTCCCGGTCAAGATGGTCCAAGACCGCACCTTATCGCTCCGTAGGCAAAGACAAAATCCACAGTGGAGTGAGGGCGAGGCTCTCTGATCTGTCATAATCATGATTATACCTCAAGATTACGACCCGCTTCCCTTGGACAAACTCCGTTCCTCGGTTGCGGGATTGGGGACGATGGGGCGGGAAGAGTGGAATAGCAGCGAGCTGCCCGGTTGCCCATCCCCGACGTATCCATTCCGAGTCATGGGGTGAGCTCGACACACCAAGTTGACTCAGGCAGAAAGTAATTACAATTACAGCATCAACGTGCAAATGAGTATTATTGATTGGGAAGCGAGTTTAGGAATTTTTTTTTTTTTTTGAAAACGCGAGTGGCAATTATGGCGTTGATGGAGTTTTGGATGAAGATGATTATCGGAAGGATAAGCAACCTTCGATATCTTGAAAGATTAGGTGGGACATAAATCCCATTATAGATTCAATTAGCAAGGCGAGGAAATCGCTCGGCGATCGGGTATTAATCGATCAAATTGATCCGATAAGTCGGGGTTTTTGGGAAAGTAAAATATTTAAATTAAATCTCCAAGTCAGAGAGTCCAGGGCTATTTTAGTAAAAGAGAAAATAATTTGAGTTAGGTCCTTTATAAAAGAAAAATTATAATTTAGCCCCGTTTTGTAAAAACTAACACTTTTGGGGTTAAAAATTGAATAATTAAATATCCTGACCTTAAAAAATTATGAGGTCAGTTCCTAAATTCTCCAAATTGTCCAGAGATTCAGGTTTTTAAAGTTTTATGATCGAGTGTTTATAAAAATCTCACATTGGCCCCAAATTTGTAAAAATTGTCAATTCGGACCTTAAGTTTTAAAAATTCGGAACTCACAAACCGGAAGGGCTTTTAATGTGATTCCAGTTGGAAAATGTCACTAAGGTTGGTAGGATATTGGTACAAAAGCAGTTTTTAAAAGCAATATGTGTAGGTCCTTCAACTTTTGAAAATATCATTTTTGTCCCATTTTAAAATAATTGCCTTTAAGGCTTTTAGGGGTCCAATTGTTATGTAATTTGAACCTTGGGTCCAAAATATAATTAAGCTATAGTTAAGTTAGTATTTCCAGGTGCATGGGCTGCATAAGTCCTGGAAATTTCATTTGGGTCCTCAAGTTTAATATTTTCCACATTAGTCCCTCAATTTTAGTAAAATTACTTTCCAAGCCCTAACCACTTGGATTTTTGGAATTACTTTTAAAATATGTAATTACCAGTACCTTAAGAGTGAAAATTTCAAATTTCAAAGTTAAGGTCTGGTACAGTTTTAAAAATTTCAAAGTAGCCCTTAAACTTTCAAAATTTTACAATCTAGTCCTTGGGCTCTTAAAGGTTGATTTTATTTATCTTAAAACTCTTAAAACTTTATTAAAATTTCCAAAAATCATTTTTGAATCTGAGTACAGTCCCAAATTTCGAAATTTGCAGAGGGGTCCTTAAACTTTTATTTTCTTGCAATTTAGTCCACCAACTTTCCATTTTTGCATTTTTAAGTCCAAAATTGAAATTTAATCAATTATGCTCGACTTTTCCAGGTTATAAGTCATCCAAAAACATATATTTTAAAGATCATACACATGCATGTCCAATACATACAAAAATTCATCAATTAAAACATTAAAGTGTACATGCATGCACCTAAAATTCAATAAATAATAATTTTGAGCAACTCTTGAGAATTTTCATGATTTGAGATATAAAATTGACATGCAATACATAATTATATATATCTCAAGGCTCATGATTAAAGTTTCTTCATGCATTTAATCAAAACACCTAAAAGTTGGAAAAATAATTTTCCACCCACCTTAAATTTGGAAATTGTGAAATAAAAGGATAATTTCACAATTTTTGGATGAGGCTTATTAGGTCAGCCCCTAAGTCAAGAAAATATCAAAATTTGGAGTTAGAAAAATGAGAGAAAAATTAAGGAGAAAAAGAAGGAAATAAGGAAATGAAAAGGACTACACTTTACCTTGTGTAGTAGATGTTTGGAGACTAGTTGAAGCTCAAAATTGGAAATTTTGGCTCAACTCCAAAATCTTCTAAGGTCAGCCCCTATTTCTCAAAAATGAAAAAGGGGTGTTAAAATTTGAAAAAAATAGGAAGAGTAGGGAAGAAGGGTCTAGTACACAATTCTTACCTTGTAGTCTAGTTTTCTCTACTATTTTCTTCTTCAAGCTTGAGGACTTTCTTCAAAATGTTGTCAAGTTCAAACCATCAAGTTCTTCTAAATGTACCTCCAAAACCAAATTCAAACTTAAGTTAAGAAGGTGGAAGAGATGAACAATGTGATATCAAAAATGGATTGAAGCTAAATTTTCTTACCTTGTATGATGATGGTTCGATTTTTGTGAAGAATAGGGAGGAAAATTATGAAAAATTTTCTAAATATAGAAGAAGAAGGTGAAAGGAAGAATAGAGAGAAGTTGGGAGTTTAGAGAGAAGGAGAAGGATTTTTGTTAGAGGATAGATGTATTAGATGAAATGAGATGAATTTTTGACAAATTTTGGCAATATGGCCGTCCACTTCATGGAGAGAGGGGAGAGGATTTTGATCAAATTGTGTCTTGTAATTTGTCTCTTGCATGGAGACAAAAATGCAAGTCAAAGTGTGGGTCAATTGGAATTTGAGAGGAATAAGAAGAATGTTGGGAAGAATGGAATAAGTTGGGAAAAATAATAATAAAGAATTGGTGTATAAGATGATGTGTATAATGTTTGAATTAATGATATAATTATACACAAGATGACTAATATATGGTGTAGGTGTACAAGAGTTGGATGATATTTTTATCCCAAAAATACCACCATGGCCGTCCACTTTGAGGGCAAATTGGTAATTCCATTTTTTTTGTCCCAAATTTGATGATAATAGATGAAATATATCAATCTCCAAAATATTTAGTGATTTCCTTGATCACTTGTAAGTCTCATGATCACTTAATCTAAATCAAAATCTTAATTCTATAAGGTAAAAGTCTCTAAAATAAATAGTCTCTCGAAAATTCTAAGGTGGCTAATAAATACAAAAATAGTAGTAATGATCAATCAAGTGATCATAAATGAGGGATAGAATTAAATAAGATCATGATCACAAATAATTAAATAAAATGAAATAAAATACAAAATGTATATATTATTATTAATTACCCGTCAAAATGACGCGATAAAATAGTCGATCAAATGTTTAAACAACAATAAGGATCCATTAATAGCTTCGGAAAAATTGGGGCTTCACAATAGTGGGCGGCCATGGTGGATATTTTTGGAGTAAAAATATCATCCAACTCTTGTACACCTACGCCTTATATTAGTCATCTTGTGTATAATTTTACCATTAATTCAAACATTATACACATTATCTTATACATCAATTTTATATCATTAAATTCCCAACATATCATATTCTTCCCAACATTCTTCTTATTCCTCTCAACATTCCAATTTGACTCATACCTTGACTCACCTTTTGTCTCCATGCAAGAGACAAATTACAAGACACAAATTAATCAAAAAAAAAAAAATTTCTTCCCCTCTCTTCCCCAAAGTGGACGGCCATTAGGCAAAATTTAACAAAAATTTCATTTTTCACCTAACACCTTCATCTCTCAAGCTAATTCTCCTCATTCTCTCTAACCTCTCTCTAAGATTCATTCACATCTTCAAACATTCAAACAAAATCCATTCATATCTTCAAACCTTCAAACACCAACTCTTCACATCTTCAAATCTTCAACATAAGTTATTCATATCTTCAAATATTCAAACACAAGTCCTTCACATCTTCAAACCCATCTTCATAACTCCAAGAACATCTTCTTCCTAACATCAAACATACTTCCTTTTTTTCAAACATCTAAACCAAACAAACAATCTTACCACTAAAACTCAAAAATTCGAACACCCCCTTTCTTAAGGTAATAAATTTCACTCCTCAATCCAACTTAAATTCTTACTACTCATCACCTTCTTCTTTTAAATTAAGTTATATTTTGGATTTTGAGGTACTTAGAAGACCACTTGGAGACATGCATGCATGGTAGTGAATTTTAGAAGACTTGAAGAAGAACTAGTAGAGAATTTGGACTACAAGGTAAGAATTGGACACTAAAGCCCTTTTTCTTTCTTCTTCTTTCCTTTTTTTTCAAATTTTAACACCCTTTTTTTCATTTTTGAGAAATAGGGGCTGACCTTAGGTGATTTTGGAGTTGAACCAAAATTTCCAATTTGTAAGCTTCAACTAGTCTCCAAACACCTACTACACAAGGTAAAGTGTAGTCCTTCTCCTTTCCTTATTTCCTTCTTTTTCACCTTAATTTATCTCTCATTTTTCTAACTTCAAATTTTTGATATTTTTTGAATTAGGGGCTGACCTAAGAAGCCTCATCCAAAAATTGTGAAATTATCCTTTTATTTCACAATTTCCAATTTTAAGGTGGGTGGAAAAATACTTTCCAACTATTAGGTGTTTTTATTAAAATGCATGTAGAAATTTTGATCATGAGCCTTGAGATGTATAATCTATGTATTGAATGTCAATTTTATATATCAAATCATGAAAATTCTCAAGAGTTACTCAAAATTGCCATTTATTGAATTTTAGGTGCATGCATGTGCAATTTAATGTTCTATTTGATGAATTCTTGTATGTATTGGATATGCATGTGTATGATCTTTAAAATCTATATTTTGGATGACTTATAACCTGGACAAGTCGAGCATAATTGATTAAATTCCAATTTTGGACTTAAAAATGTAAAAATGGAAAGTTGGTGTACTAAATTTCAAGAAAATAAAAGTTAAAGGACCCCTCTGCAAATTTCGAAATTTGGGACTGTACTCAGGTTCAAAAATGATTTTTGGACATTTTAATAAAGTTTTAAGAGTTTTAAGATAAATAAAATCAACCTTTAAAAGCCCAAGGACTAGATTGTAAGTTTTGAAAGTTTAAGGGCTACTTTGCAATTTTTAAAACTGTACCAGACCTAAACTTTAAAAATTGAAATTTTTACTCTTAAGTTACTGGGAATGACACATTTTAAAAGTATTCCAAAAATCCAAGTGGTTAGGGCTTGGAAAGTAATTTTTCTAAAATTGAGGGACTAATGTATAAAATATTAAACTTGAGGACCCAAATGCAATTTCCAGGAATTATGTAACCCATGCACCTGGAAATACTAACGTAACTATAACTTAATTATATTTTGGGCCCAAGGTTCAAATTTCATAACAATTGGACCCTAAAAGCCTTAAAGGCAATTATTTTAAAATGGGACAAAAATGATATTTTCAAAAGTTGAAGGACCTACACATATTTATTTTAAACACTGCTTTTGTCCCAATAACCTACTAACCTTAGTGACATTTTCCAACTGGAATCACATTAAAATCCCTTCCGGTTTGTGAGTTCGAATTTTTAAAACTTAAGGTCCGAATTGACAATTTTTACAAATTTGGGGCCAATGTGAGATTTTTATAAAAACTCGACCTCAAAACTTTAAAAACCTGAATCTCTGGACAATTTGGATAATTTAGGAACTGACCTAATAATTTTTCAAGGTCGGGATATTTAATTATTCAATTTTTAACCCCAAAAGTGTTAGTTTTTACATAACAGGGCTAAATTACAATTTTCCTTTTATAAAGGACCTAACTCAAATTATTTTCTATTTTACTAAAACAGCCCTGGACTCTCTGACTTGGAGATTTAATTTAAGTATTTCACTTTCCCAAAACCCCGACTTATCGGATCAATTTGACCGATTAATACCCGATCGCGGAGTGACTTCCTCGCTTGCGGTGAATCTATAACGGGACTTATGTCCCACCCAATCTTTCAAGATATCGAAGGTTGCTTATCCTTCGATAATCATCTTCATCCAAAACTCCACCAACGCCATAATTGCCACTCGCTTTTCAAAAATTTTCCTAAAGCGCTTCCCTGAATCAATAATACTCATTGCTGGTTGATCGCTGTAATTGTAATTACTTTCTGCGAGTCAACTTGGTGTGTTGAGCTCACGATCGGAATAGATCGTCGGGGGATGGAACAAGGCAGCTCATTTGCTATTCCACTCTTCCGGCCCCATCGCCCTAATCCCCAACGGCGAGGACGGAGTTTGTCCAAGGGAAGCGGGTTGTAATCGAGGTATAATCATGATTATGACAGATCCGAGCCTCGCCCGCTCCTCTGGATTTTGTCTTTGCCTACGGAGCGATAAGGTGCGGTCTTGGACCATACCGACCGGGAGTTACAAGGAAGAACGAAGGAATCGCTGTCTCGATCCACACGATTAGGAGTTTTCATCCGTATTGGTTGGCGTTACATTTTTTACGCAACCGCTACGCTTCACATTTTGCATTGGTTGGCGCTACAAACCGACGCAACCATTATTTGCCTTGCATAGGATTGGCGTTACACTTCCGTACGCAATCCTACTGTCTTGACCGATTCACATAGCCTATGTGACCATGAATTTTCTTGAATTGTATAAATATACTATTGTATTATTTTATCACGACGCTTGAACGTGTGTGAAATCATGCATCATACTCACGCGTTTCATATAAATGTTTTCTCACATTAACTATATTGCGCCACACTCGCATTACCGATCACCCCATCCATCGAGATTTTTGTCTCATCCCCACCTGTTTTCTAACTTTAGATGGGGACTATATTGAAGATGTCGAACCGCCATGATTGATGACTATCGCCCGCCCCGTCGATCTTGCACCTTTTTCTTGATGATTGTTCTTATTTCATGTACTTTTCTTTTGGTGTTGGACTTCCATTTATCCTGCTACTCTTTTCTCTCTTTGATCGTAATTTAAGGGCGTAGGCCCTTTGACTTTTAAGTTGTTATCTTTAGATCATATCGGGTATTTAATTTGGGTTATGGATATTGTGGACTATAAGTTGTAAATTGTACTTATTCTTTACTCCGCTACTATTGATTGTGATTCATTGGGTTCTCGATGTTATTCGTCTAGATCGCAGTTATTTGTATTTAAGTTGTGGATCGTTCGTCGCGTCTGTTTGGGGCGTGACACCTAAGGTAATTTACTTCTGAATTTTGAAACCCAAGCAATACTATTCAAAGTCTTTTGAGATTTTAATATGTTATTCCGATAAAGTTTTTATAAATGCGGTTAAAATTTCATACTAATCCGATGGGTACTTTTGTAGTTATTGAATTTTCAAAGATGCTAAAATTTATATTATTCCCTATTTTCATTTTAGAAAATCCAAAACCCTACTTATACATATCCATAATTCGTGAAATTTTAATATATTATGTTATCATATGTTTATAATATCCAGTTAAATATTCATATACTTTTGAGTTGTATTTTATTTTATATGAAATTCGCATTCACGCTTTCCAAATCTTGAATATACTCTGTTTCTGATTTACAAATTCAAGAAACCATACATAAAGACCTTACAAATACCTTAATTTTTGATATGTTATGTATTATAATGTATAATACCCTGTGATAAAATATGAGATTATTCCAACTTATATTTATTTAAATATTAACTAGTTTCCAAAACGTTGCGATTTTAACTATGACAAAAGGTTGATTTATGAAATTCAAAACCTAAAGTTAACGAATTTTAAATATTATGATGTTTGGATATATTATACTATGGTATGTTAATTATACGTAGTTAAAATTCTAGATCCTATAGTACTATATTTATTTAAATATGATTTTTCTTCCATAGTTGTGTAGGATTTTATATTACATCAATTTCAGTTTCACAAATTCAAAACCCATAGCTAAACATATCGAATCTTTGTGAAATTTTTATATAATATCTATTTGTAATCTATTATCTACTGTAAAAATATTGAATAATTACAGTAAACGTTTTATGAGAAAATATTATTCGAACCAAACTGTGCAGAGATTTAGTATTGTTCAAACCTACCAAGTTGAACCCTAAATCTTAGGAATATACCGTGAGCTTCCAAGAATGTTATTTTAGTGCTCCCGATATCGAGGTTAATAAATAAGTTTTGACTTCTAGGATCTAAGATGTATATATATTGATGTGAATCGCAGCAACAACTGTGCATACGACCCAACAACAATATGTTGTTAACCCAAGATATTCACTAGTTCGGTTAAAGATTGGTGGAAACCTCGACCCGTTGCTTAGAAAAGCAAGAACCCGGTATGCGAGACGCCACAAATAAATGTGTAAGTTCGCTTGATAAGTCGGTAATCGCAACAAGATGATCAATCTTGAAGCTCTTGGAAAAACCCAAAGGGTTGGAGAGAATAATCTCAATCAATATTCAATAATAAAGTTGTTATGAAAAATAAACAAGTGTTTGCCTTATATAGGCGACTCAAAACAAACCCTAAACCAACTAGGAAACAACTTAAAAATAGAAAAAGTAAACAAAAACAGCTCTGACATGGCCGTGTCGTGGGACACGGCCAGACCGTGCTCCCTGCTGTATTCGGGAGCAAAAATCGAACCTACAACACGCCCGTGTTGTTTGACACTGACTAGGCCGTGTGCAAAGCACAGCACGACCGTGCTTGTGAATACGCCACGTGTTGGCCTCTGTTTTGTCCGTTCGAGTCCGAATTAGCCCATGGGGTCTTCATGAAAGTTGTAGCCCTTTCTCTTAGCTTTCCATAGCATCTTGAATCAGCTTAATATCAATTTTGTAGAGAACGTTATGGCCAAAATACTAAACCCTGCCAGTGCTGAAAACTGT
Organism: Rehmannia glutinosa; assembly: GCA_016081115.2. Lineage (NCBI taxonomy): Eukaryota > Viridiplantae > Streptophyta > Magnoliopsida > Lamiales > Orobanchaceae > Rehmannia > Rehmannia glutinosa. The sequence continues at coordinate 57,853 of CM071926.1, forward strand.
TGACGCACTTGGACGTTTTTGAAGGAATCCTCTTGTTGTTCGACCATTTATGCTTCCTTCGACACATGATTAACTAATATGACTCTAAACTCAATATACTTGGCCTCTAACATCAACTTAGCCACTCAAATGACTCAAAATAATGAAAATAAACACCTAATCTATGATAAACAAATACAAGAACTCAAGAACTCAATTACATAGTCTTCAAGAACTCGAAATAACTTTCATTTGGTGTTGCCCGGATCCTTCATGACCGGATTCTCATTATTCCCCTCCTCTTAAAAGGGATTCGTCCTCGAATCTAAACGTTGACCCCAAAGGTTGAACAATTATATCAACCCACCCGGATAAAATATGAAAGCACGCACATTCATCCGATTGACCAAATATCGGCACATGAGAAACAATAAAACTAGGAAAAATATTATCAAATATGTTAGCATTCACAAACTCTCGTCTAATGTCTCTTTTCTTAATCATAAGCACAAATTTTCTCTCTTGTTTTACCTCATTGGCCTTTCCCCCATATTTTGGCCCACTCGAAATTTGTACTCTCCTTTTTCTTGGTCATCTCTCGAATCTCACAACTACCCTTGGCCAAACTCTCAAGCTCTCATTTTTCTCGGCTTTTATTTCTTTCTTTTGCTCACTTTCCGAACACTCTTTTTCTTTTGACTCACAAACTCTCATCCTCACATGATCATCATAGATTTTTGTAGGTGTAAGAGATGAAAGTATGAACTTTCTTCGCTCATGCTCAAAAGTATAGCAATTAGTATATCCATCATGCACAACTCGCCTATCAAACTGCCATGGCCTACCCAACAAGATATGATAAGCCCGCATTGGCACCACATCACATAATATATCATCCTTATAACCCCCAATTTGAAAGGACACCAACACTCTTTTATTAACTCGCACCTCGCCACAATCATTGAACCATTGTAGTGTATACGGTTCTGGATGTTCAAGTGTAGGAATCTCCAACTTCTCCACCAGTTTTGCACTAGCCACGTTTGTACAACTACCTCCATCAATGATCATACTACACACTCTATCCTTAACTAAGCATCTAGTGTGAAAAATATTTTCTCATTTGCTCATGATCAATTAACGTTGGTTGCATATTCAAAACTCTATGCGACATTAGTGATAACACATCCTTCATCGGCTTAACTACCTCTAGACCCTCCTCCAATTCCGAATTATCATGATCATCCTCACTTCGGACTCTACATCACCATTAGCCCGAATCACCATCACTCTTCTATTCGGACATTCACTAGCTCTATGACCCCTCCCATGACATTTAAAACACTCGATGTCCCTAGTGCGTGAAGTAGAGGGATCAAATTTACTCGATGGTTTTGTCTTTATGAAGTCTGTCTTGTTCTCCACAACTTTGGGCATTGTGAAAAACGTGCATCATCCATCGCAGGAGTATTCAAACCCCAAGTACTGGTGCTAGTGTTGGGATTTTGCTGTGTAAATCCCCTCCTCTTGAGTTGCTGCTCAATTTTTACTGACATGTGCACCATCTCCTCAAGATCGACACAATGATGTAAGTCGACGACATCTCGCTATAGGAGTATTTAATCCGCAATGAACCTCGCCATCGTAACCTCCTGGTCCTCCTCTATGTTAGCCCTTGCCATCAACATCTCCATCTTCTTATGATAATCATCCACGCTTCTCGACCCCTGTGTCAACCTCTGCAACCTCTGATTGACGCCCCCTATAATAGTTATTTGGGACAAAACGACGTTGCATCAAACTCCTCATCTCCTCCCATGTGGAAATGGGTCATTCGCCGCTTCTCCTCCTTGAGACCATCAATTGATCCCACCAAATACTTGTGTAATCCGAGAATTGATTGACGCCAATTTAACCTTTTTCAATTGAGAATAATTTTGGCAAATCGAAAACATTCTCGATTTTCCTCTCCCAATCCAAATAGGCGTCCAGGATCACTTTTTTCCTGGAACGAGGAGATTTGCATTTTGATGTTACTCAAATTGCTATCCTTACGTCCCCGATCACCCCTATTTTCGCGCCGACCTCTACCAGATTGTAATTTTGCTCCCTTTCGAATCAAAATCATCAATCTCATCGCCCACTCCTCTAACTCGAACCTCCTCGGCCTTCGCGCCCTAGTAGCAAGCTCCTCGATTCTCGACACCTCTCTAGGATCCCCGTATGTCTCAAACATTATTTTCTTAACCATGTTTGTTGTCGCCTCCATATCCCACTTGTTACCCAACTCGGATGTTTGTCGATTTTCTTTGGTCATGTTTAAATCACTCCCTCACGTGTATACACTCGTGTATCACCCAACTCACAATCCCCAAGTACCCGCATTTGTCACGATTATAAACCAATCAGAGAGTCTCAAGTACGCCTCAACACACCAAGAAAATTATCAAGCCAATCAACGGATCGTAATAAGATGAAATTGAAGACTAGAGTTTAAATTTTTAATTTTCCAAAATTTTCATTTCTTTTGCACGCGGTTTACGATTCTTTACCCGCTGATTTTTTTGTGCAATTCGATTTTTTTTTGTACCCTTCAAGAACTAGGGTTTATGAGAAATTCTGGAAAATAGCAAAAATTAAAGAACAATGATAGACTTAACCTTGCTAGATGGCTCTGATTACCAACTGATGTGAACCGCAACAACAACTGTGCATACGACCCAACAACAATATGTTGTTAACCCAAGATCTTCACTAGTTCGGTTAAAGATTGGTGAAAACCTCGACCCATTGCTTAGAAAAGCAAGAACTCGGTATGCGAGACGCCATAAACGAATGTGTAAGTTCGCTTGATAAGTCGCTAATCGCAACAAGATGAACAATCTTGAAGCTCTTGGAAAAACCCAAAGGGTTGGAGAGAATAATCTCAATCAATATTCAATAATAAAGTTGTTATGAAAAATAAACAAGTGTTTGCCTTATATAGGCGACTCAAAACAAACCCTAAACCAACTAGGAAACAACTTAAAAATCGAAAAAGGAAACAAAAATAGCTTAAAACCCTAAAACGCGCCCTCTAACACGGCCATGTCATGGGGACACGGCCAGGCCACGTCGTGAGACACGGCCAGGCCACGTCGTGGGACACGGCCAGGTCGTGCTCCTGCTGTATTCAGGAGCAAAATCGAACCTACAACACGCCCGTGTTGTTTGACACGGCTAGGCCATGCCGCATAGCACGGGCCGTGCTTGTGAACACGCCACGTGTTGGCCTCTGTTTCGTCCGTTCGAGTCCTAATTAGCTCCTAGGTCTTCTTGAAGGTTGTAGCCCTTTCTATTAGCTTTCCATATCATCTTGAATCAGCTCAATATCAATTTTTTAGAGAAAGTTATGGCCAAAATACTAAACCCTGTCAGTCTTTGAAATCGTTGACGCACTTGGACGTTTTTGAAGGAATCCTCTTGTTGTTCGACCATTTATGCTTCCTTCGATACATGATTAACTAATATGACTCTAAACTCAATATACTTGGCCTCTAACATCAACTTGGCCACTCAAATGACTCAAAATAATGATAATAAACACCTAATCTTTGATAAACAAATACTAGAACTCAAGAACTCAATTACATAGTCTCAAGAACTCGAAATAACTTGCATTTGGTGTTGCCCGGATCCTTCGTTATTGGATTCTCATCATGTTAGGCGACGAGGATGGCGCTCTGAAGTTCAATAGGGATATTGCATCAAATCATTCACTATTTTTCAAGCAAATTTTTCGAGGTGGGGTTTGTTTTCTAAATTTTATTGTCCTTGTTAAATGCTTAGATTATTTTGCATGAATGTGTAGTCTTGTTGCTTTAGACACTCATGAGCCAGGGACTCAAGAGGTCGGGGTCGATGTATCCCTCAAGTGGAACCCCTGCAAAGGCAATCTATGTCCATGTCTATGATTTTTCAAAAGATCTATGCTATGTTCTATTAGATTGTATTTGCATGCCTATGTGAGATATCCGTATTTAGCTTGGACAATTTTAACTCCATCGAGTTGTGTGTCGCTCACCTCATATATAATCAAACTTTTCAGGTTAAGGAGTTGGCGATGGTTATTGGCGGTGGATAATGGATGGTCTATGAAACTATCAAGTAATGTCTATACTTTTAAATGTATGTTTCAATTGAATAAGAAATTATTGTATGGACTATGATTTTTTCTATTCGACTACTTGAGTGATGTCTTTTTCTAAATGTTAATTTTCAATTGAATAAGAAATTATTAAACAAAATATTATTTTGTAAGTATTTACCTAAGATGCTAGACTCTGTGTGATAATTGATTGGTGTTGAGAACAAACGTTCAATTTCTAGAATTTTTTTGAATTGAGATAATATATGATAAATTACTATGATTTTCTAAGTTTATTTATGCATAGACAAAAAAGGATATTTTTTATTATATAAATTAGTAAATGTGCGAATTTCTTAGAAATGAATAAATAAATGAATTTTCTACACTTTATTTGCTTCCGCTGTTGCTATTGAGTTTTGAATGAAATATATTTACAAGCCTATTTTCTCTTATAAAAAAATGTATGTACGCGATTTTTTAAAAGTCTTTCACTTGTCAAATGGTCTTTTAGGTAATTATTTTATGCGATTGTTTCCACTTTGTAATTATTATTCTTTTAAAAATTAAATGGCACGCTATAACGAGTTGTCTTTCTCATGTTTTTATGGAAAAAAATATACGGGGGAACTTGGGGAGGGGACACACGCACCCGTATGGGATCGAACCCGGGTCATTCACCCTTACAACACATGTCTCAACTACTAGAACACAAGGTTGATCCCTAAAAAGAGTTACTTATAAACATCTAAGTTTATGAAAATCATGGTTTAAAACTTAGGAATTGGAAAACAATTGTGAATTATAGTAAAACTAGTAATCCCGCACGTGCGTTGCTTGTATATTATTATTTTATTATTATTCACATGATTTTTTTATTATTATTCGTGTGTATTATTATTTTATTTTATTGGTTTATACTTAAATTGTCTATTAACATGAGATGGTAATTATTAATTTATTTTAATAATAAAATATTCATACAAAGTAAATAAAAATAAAATTTATTTATAATAGGGTACACATCGATTAACTTACATGCATCATCATTGGAAAATATTGACACATCAAAACGTGGAAGGCACGATAAGAGAAAACTAACACTTCACCATCGGAATTGTGTTATCATGGACCAATTTGCTCAATCCATCCGTAAAAAAAAAGAACGCGCCATATGGGTTGATCATCTTGACCATCCAAGTGAGTCCTGTTTCACATTATACAGATCACAATTTAATGGTATAAAACCATTAAAATAACGTCTTAATTTGGATGAAAGACGCCGACACAATTTTTTAATGTAATTACAATTTGAAGAGGTAATGACAAGACAACATATTTAGTTAAACTTTGTAATGAATTTCTAATGAAATAATAGAATAAGTTATTCCAATAAATCTTTTACAAAAATAATAGGAAAAATCAAAATTATAAAACTAATCACCGAGCCGGTATTTAACTTAAATTAGCATCCTCATGGGCATCTGACAAGGTAAGCATCAGTTTATCACTAAGTATTAATTATTTAACTATTTTTAAATTCTAAAAGAATTTTGTTTGCCATCACTAACTAAATTACGTAAAAAGTCGTACTAAAAAGAATATGGAAAAAGTCGGTATTTCTATAGATTATTCGAAACAAAAAGAAGAAATTCAGGAAGTGATTGACGTGTTTAATTTGCAATTAGTTTCACATAATCAAAGAGTAGTATAAGGAATAATAAAAAATAAAAAATCATAATTCAACATACAACAAAACTATTGGGAAAAATCAAAAAAGAAACAAATATTTTTTTTATTAAATTCACCAAGTAACATTCGTACAAATCTACAAAAGTATAGTTTATATAAGAAATCTAGTGCATAATCCAAGCTCAATATTGTCGATGTTGGCGGGACATTTGATGAATACGATAATAAGAGAAACGTGAAGTTGAAGCCATATTTGGTGGTTATGCTTCGAATTTAGGATCAACAATATCGAAGTGTCTCTCTAAAGCAATTTAAGTAGTATAAATATAAGAGGACTTACCACCAATAATAAGCTGCCAAAAAAATCTCTGAACACAAAATCAATTGTTAATTCAATGGTAAATGATACATAAAATATTCCTATAAGTATTCCGCCAAACAGATTTGTCTATTTTAACTATTATTGAACAATTTAGGAAATATTGAATAGTCAATTAATATTTAAAATTTGATTAATATTATAGTATACAAAAAAGTAATGTCCAACATTGAAACAAAGAATAATATATATATATAAATAAATTATGTATAGAATCGTAGTAATCATAGTAGTAGTAATAATAATCGATGATGATAATAATGATAATAATAATGCTATTTATAATATTATTTAATTAATTAATTATAGTCAATGATTATGTAATTTTTAAAATATGAGTAATATATATAAATAGAATGATAGTACATATTCACTTTGGTATAAAGTAGGAATATCATTTATAAATTTTTCCTAGTTTTTAGTTTTTATACACATAAAATAGAATACCGTATGTAATATTTTCCTAATTTATATACATATAAAGTAGTAATACCATTTACAATATTTTTCTAAATTAAATTATTACGAATATAAGAAATAAAAAAATGGGGAATGTTTTGTTTCGGACTCCTAATTTTTATACACATATAAAATAAAATAGGAATACCATTTATAATATTTTTCTAATTTAATACACTTTTATAATATTTTCCTAATTTATATACATATATAATGTGAGAATACCATTTACAATATTTTCCTAATATAAAAAGTAAAAAGAGTGGGAAATTTTTGTTTTGAACTTCTGCTATTATATATATATATATATATATTATTAAAAATTTAGAAAAGTTTAAATAGTCATTAGTATTTAAAACTTGATTAATTAATATTATCTTTGTACAAAAAAGTAACGACACCATTTGAACAAATAATAATATATTTGGTGAAGATATGATTTATAGAATAAACATAATCATTGTAATATATATGAACAGAACTGACGTATAATGATATTGATATTTGTTATAGTCAAATACTATTTATAATTTTGATAAAATACATATATTATATGTAGATAGAATTGATAGTATAGACTCACTTTTGGTATAAAGTAGGAATGCCATTTATAAAAAATTCTAATTTTACACATATAAAATAGGAATACCATTTATAATACTTTCCTAATTTATATACATATAAAGTAAGAATGCCATTTACAATATTTTCTTATAATATTTTCCTAATTAACATAATTACAACAATTTTCTTAAAATATTTTCCTAATCTAAGCATTTATAATAATTACAATTTATAATAATTACAATTGTTTCCTAATATAAGAAGTAAAAAGAAGCGGGAAAAGTATTTTTCGGACTTACGCTATTATATATATATACTAGTTTTTGACGTGTGATGCACGGGATGTAATGCATTGAGTTATATAAAATATATGTATATACTATGAAACAATATAATGCATATATGAAGAAAAAAACCCGCTATATTACAACAAAAAAATTACAAATTTTGAAATACTTCTTTGTACACTACATTATCTTTTGTTTGTCGTTAGATGTATCATCGCCACAAATTAATATTTTCAACCCGCTATGGTTGGTTACTCGCGAAACAAAGAACATACAATTGGCGATCAAAAATCGGGTTCTTTAGGTAAAGACCAACATGAGAGAGAGCGCCCTTGGATTTTGTTTATTGTCATGGCATAGGAAACCATAAGAGAAATCGTCTTATTTGGAACTTGAAGAAAATTCTTAGATCGGACGGGGTTAGCGTCATTCGCGGAATCGAAACTTTATGACCGGCATTTGCTCCGTTAGATTTTACATTCAAGCACATGTGTGGTAAGCCTCGTAATGACCAACCTCGCATCGCCGCACAATCTAATAGAATAGTCATGTTCCGGCAGAGCATTACAGAGTCCCAACCTTCAAATGCGTTCGTGATTAGGAACGCCTAAACATCTTATACCGTTTAAGAATTCGACATGTGCAAATCATGCAAGAAGTCAACATTTGCATCGATTTGCAAGTGCTATCGGAGCTCAAATAACGTATGACCCTCCGATGAGTTCATGGAAGTCATATAATGATTTATGGACTCAACGACATCCAGGCGGTGCCAAGATAGCTCGCATCCCGCAAGTATGTGGGATCATCGATTTGCATCTTTAAACATGGATAAGTGTTTTCGACAATAGTAGAAATTGGATCACCGGATGAGTGTAGCAAATTATCTTGGGGAATATCAATAGTGGCACGACCATCATTAGCTCCTCCAATTGTTCGATCTCCAATGCTAGCGATCCATTCGAAGAAAATCTCTTCAAATCTTCATAATCATCTGTTTTCACCGGACTTTGAAGCCGCATGTTTTTTGTCAATCTAAGAACCTTGCAATCTTTCCATAAATACGATAAATTTATCGTGGCATTCACAATATCCGCCGGTTTCCCTTGGGTACAACAGCAATATGTCTGAAATTCCCACCAAACACATTGTTTTACCACCAAATGGGATGTTGGGATTATCCGGGAATGTGGCACTCATAATGTCTCGTATACTTTTATCCATGCTGAAAGCAATACTTGTTCATCATTGGAGCTTCGTCCCATAACAACGAACAATCAATTCGACAAGTGGACTCCCATTTTGATTTCGAACATGGACGATTCATTTGGATTAATGGGTATTAAAATCGAGAGTGTGCGATCCTTTCGCCAGTAATGGAAGAGCGACTATCATTTGGATGCCACATTGATGACAATATGCCCTTTAGATCTCAACCCGAAGATAAAGCCCTCCACAAATATGTTTTATCGGTGCCTCTCCGTAACCATACACAAAGAACATACGACCCCTATTCGATTGAACAACACTCATGATTTTAGAATACACGCCACGCTTGCTCACAGTCATGTTTGAAAGAAGATTATTGTGTTCGACGCCAAAGCCTTACGATCATAGCGCAACTCATCGTATATCAATATGTCTTGACTTATATCCATACTATCAACATCCTAAAAAAAGATCGTATCAAATTCACGCAAACTCCTACCATGATGCGCAATAATTTTTCAATCTCGGAAAGTGCCAGGTTCTTGATTTGATCCTCACTCAAGACGAGTTCTACCAGAAAAGAACAAACATAAAAATCTGTAAGAATAAATAATTTAATATAAAAAAATTATAAAATGAATATATGAATTTGACACTCAAAGAATAATATCTAATATAAAATCATTGGATTAGTACCTTGATGTTGCATAAGGAGACGTCGTTTATATAGAATATCATCCGAAAGATATTCCCAACATTTTCCCATACCACTTCTCGCCTGCTCAAAGAATCTGATGATAACAATGATACAAATAAAATCCGAAGATTTTATGCACTTGCCCAGTGACTCGCTTCAGTGATGCCATCAATGTACTCTCTATCATCTTCTAATAAACCCAAAGCATAGCAAGCTTCGCGATAAGAAGAGTGTTGAACACCTTTAATCTTATTATAATCATTATGACAGGTGGCACCACGGACAACATTTATAAGGCACCTCAAATAATACATGTCACCACATCCAGGAGGCACGTAGTGCACACGTCCTATAGAATTTCCTGCTTTTCTCGGCGCCCACTTCCGAATGTTTGATTTCCATGTGAATTTCGTAGGAACTTCAGCATAAGTCAACTCTCTAGCTTCAGGGTAAATCTTGTTGGCTTCCATCCATGCCAAAAACATGATTTCTCTAACGGTACTTTTGTTAATAACATCATCTATCCTTTCATCATCATGAAAATAACACTCTGCTTTCGTTCTCGGATGGAAACTCGGCCTTTCAACCGAAGGGTATTTATAATGCATCTCGTATTCCATAATCTCCATCTGCCTCGCATGACGAAATATATCTACAATCGTAATATATGCTCACTTCGTCAATAGGTTTTCCAAATGTCTTCATCACCGCTGCTCCGATAAATGATGCGATTTACGATCATGGCCCTTATTGACATACTTAAACAAATATTTTATTG
>CM071926.1:68122-165380 GCA_016081115.2 Rehmannia glutinosa
GTGTTTTGCCTTATTATTCTTCGCCATCTCCTCATCCTTCTCATCGTGATGTCTCCATCTCTTCGTGAAATCGTCAAATACCATCATCCGTATATTCGATGTCGAATTAATATCATCGTCTCATCGTCCGTCGTCGTAATTAATGTTAATCTCTCAGATAAATGTCTCAAAAATTAAGAAGTAAATGTCAGTTAGAATATAGTTTATATAAATAGATAATATTAATTTTCATTAAATTATAAACTCAGCTATGATTCAGTTTATAAATAGTTGAAGGTAAATTGGTTGTTGAAGCTATAAGCAAACTGACACCAGACCTTTGAAATAAAAATACATGACCTCCATAAATTAAAGGGATAATTATAAAAGCACCCCAGGGGTTTAGGCTAATTACAAAAAAATCAAGAGATGTTTCAAAATTACAAAAAAAAAACTTTAAGGGTTGATTCCATCTTACATTTTCCCCCATTCCATCTTAACTTTAGGGGAATTTAAAGTACCTGCACTATGGATAGTAGATTCTTTTCATCCATGTATTATAAGAAAACTCTTTTTACCCAATTTGACTAGAATGTCCCTCCTTTAATTTGAAGATTTTGAATTTTTTGAACCGTGCAATTAATGCTTTTCTTTGAAAATCGTGGTACACTTCCCACAAATACACACACATGACACACCTATGTATAAAATCATATACTCATATCGTGTCATATCGTGCCCATATCGTGCCAACCCCATGTACATATACATATACATACCGCGCCCAAAATCGTGTCATATCATGCATATCGCGCGCATATCATGCCAACCTATATCATGCCATATCGTGCCATATCATGCATATCGCGCATGTCGTAAACATATCGTGCCTAAAATTGAGCCATATCATGCATATCGCCAACCTATATCGTGCCAAAATCGTGCCATATCATGCATATCGCGATATCGTCTATATCGCGCTTTAAATCGCGTGCCCATATAAAAAACACGATAATTTATTTTAAAAAAAATGAATCGGGGTTATTTTAAAATCAAAAAGTTACAAAAACGAAAATAAAAATCGAAGTTATTTTAAAATAAGAAATTTACAAAATATTATATATGATTATTAAAAACTACACATTTTTAAACATTTGCCATCAGATAAAATTTGGAAATTTATTTAAAATCTCAAAACTTGTTTAAAATATGAAAAATGGATTAGAAAATGAAAATTGTTGAAGGCTTTGAAATATTTTACCACAAAGTGATCATATTGTTTATAAAATTCAAAAAAAAAGAGAGAGAGAAAAAATAAAGAAAATAGGACCTCACCTACTTTTGTATTTTAAAGTGAAGTGGTATGGTGGTAAAAGAACTGACAAAAATGGGTAAAACTTAATTTTTATCTCACATGTTAGAAAAGACTTTGTCCTATCCAAGTGAGTATTTCCCACCATTTGCTCTTAACTTTAAGGCATAATCAAACTTGAGGGAGTTTTTTGTAATTTTGAAACATATCTGGTTTTTTCTGTAATTAGTCCAAACCTCGGGGTATTTTTGTAATTATCCCCATATTAAATCGATCTTCCTACAACAAAAGTAACATAATTACCTTCTATTATTATCATGCCTTTGCAATCTTGAATACCTCCTCAGAGTCTGAAATCCTTGCTTTTCCTTGAGACTGATTTTTGAGGAAGGATTATAGAAAAGAATTTGGGATTTATTTTGGGGCTTAACATATTGGAGGCCAATCCAAGAATCAGAAATATGTCTAAGTTTTATCAACATGAGCAATGATTTTTGCAAACTACTCTGTAATTTTTAAATAAATTTTTGAAGAAGTTTATAAGGTTTTATTACAAGAAATTATTTCTTGCACGAGAGGGATACTATCATCAACTACTACACTATAAGAGGCTCAGATTTATAGGAACATTGTAAAGAATTAGAAGACAGAGACTTTTCAAAATGGTTGAATGCTCTGTTTTTTTCATAAAAAGATAACTTGAATATTCCTTTTTTCATTTGAACATGAAGGGTAGTTAGGAAAGTAAATTTAATTTTTTGTTTTGATAGAACATAATTACATAAATATTGTGTTTCATGCTTTTTTATGTTACACTTAATTGTTACACAATTACACGTTCTAATACATTACATGCATTAGTTGTGGCTTACACGTGTCTTTATATTACTTGTATATATGATGATATAAGTATAATTAAACAAAAACAGATTGAGATTTTATGTTCCACTTTTTTTTAATTCATGTTTCACTATATTGATGAATAATACATGTACATTAGATAATGCCATAACTGCACACGTGACATCCATCCAATACATCGAACACGAAATGAAATTAAAAAAAAGTTATATAGAATTTGTTTTTATCAGAAGTAGTATTTACCTCAAGAAAGGAATTTTTTACGTGTTTTATATCTTTTTGTTCTATTGGGATATAGTTGAATTTCAACAAGGAAAAAATGGAATGAAGAGCAGCAATCCACGTAACTCTTCACTCAATATATATAGGAAGGATATTATGTTAGAAATAGGGTGGCCAATTAACGAAACAAAAATTGGTTTCTAAATCGAATCAAAACCGTGGTCAATTAATCCAAAACCATTGGTTCGAACCCAGTTCGAAAAATCAACTGAACCGTATAGGCCAATTATGATCCATTGGTCTCAAAAAATTGTGGAAACCGCGATTTCAAAGGTTCTAACCGATGATTCTTGTGTTATTTCCGGTAAAAATATGCTAGAAATTGGATCACCCTAGTTAGAAATTGGGAGGGTTTTCGACCATTGGTCCATTTGGTACTTATATTTGAGTTGAATATTAATTTCACAATTTGGGTGGAATTAACATTATAATTTTTAATTGGATTGGAATTTTTCTTTATATGTTCATATACATCAAATCTCAACCTACACGGATGAGACCATTACGAAATTTATAACTTATAAGTAAAAACTGAATTAATTCGATTATTTTGTTTTAATATTCGATGGGTAGATCGAATTTTTATTTATCAAACTTTTGATGGATTGGATATGATTTTATTGAATGATCACCCAACTTCCTTTGCATACAAAAAATAGGGAAAAAAATGACAATGAATATATATGTACAATTGATGATATATTTTTTTAAAAAAAAAACTAGTAATTTCGCCTGGAAAAGGTATACATTATATACAACTGAAAGTTTATTATACATAAATAAAAATATTTTTTCCAATTGATAATTAATCATCCTTTTGCCTCTTTGGGATGCTCATTGGCTTTATCACTGAGAGTTTCAACAATGTTTTCCACCTTTTTTTCCACTTCCTGAAGCTGAAACAATGAATAACATGACAATAGTTAGCATTATTAATCTGTCTAGACAAGGTAAATATTCATTAAATTTTGCTAACTAGTTACTGAGTTCTTAGGGTCCATAACTGTAACAATTTGCAGAAATTAAGAAGGCCATGTCATGATGTAACACAAGGACCAGGACCAATATATATTATTAGCTTGTGTGTCCTAAATCTATAATGTCAGAAATTATTTTATGCATTGTACATTGAGATAATTACAAAATCTACCCTTGAGGTTGGGTTAATTACAGAAAAACCCACATGTTTAAGAAATTACGAAGAACTCATGAGGTTGATTTTGTATTATACGTCACCCCTTCATAAGCAAAAATATTTCAAAACTCCCCTTTTATTTGTAAGAATATTGCAATTATCCCCTTACATTTTACAGTAATCAAACCTCAAGTTTTTTTCTTCAAACACCCTGAGTTTTTGTAATTAACTCAAACCTCATAAGTAGTTATTGTTGTTGAGCGGTAAAATTATCACGTACTAATATTATAATTTTTAAAGTTATAGGACTAATATTACAGCCTCTTATAAACATAGGACCAATTTTGTAATTTTATATGTGAATATAAAATAGAATATCATATCAAATTAAAATAGGTGAACATTCGAACAAATCTTGGAATGTGGAAAACATTTAAAAAGACAAGAATGATCCCATTAAAATATGTTATTAGTCTTCATCTATTGTACGTATCTAAGTTTTAAAAAGTCAAATAGTTGACTAACTCATTTTCAATACAAAAATGCATGGAATTTGCCTAACTAATCTTCTTAATTACTTAGTCTAATGACTAACCTGGTCAAATTAATTACAAAATCATCCATAATATTCTTACCTAACCAACAATCTTGTAAAAGACGATACACACTAGTCAGCGGCAAGTTGAGGCCTAACGCCTTCAAACCGAGCCTTGGTAGGCTTAGGCGAGACACGGCCGGAGTTAGGGCGTGCCTAATCGGAAGAAAACATATATAGACAGACAAAGGGAGCCTAGCGTTTAAGGAAGGACTAATCGGAGCTAGGCGGAGTTTTTTACAAAAGAGTTAACCAAATGGTGGTAATATCCTAATGCAATAAAGCAAATTAAAATTAAAGATGGTGCAAATTAAAATTAAATTAAATACCTTGTCAATAACATCTCCTACAGTTTGAGCATCTTTAGCTGTTTCTTCAGCCACATCCTCCACAACATCCACCACTTTCCTCAATTTTCCGCCTTCCGGCAAGGCCGGAGATGTTTTCCGCCACCTTGTCAACCACCTCCGCCATCTTTTCAACTATGTCCACTATTTCTTCTATGGTTTCCACCGTGGTATCAACTTCCTCTATAAAAATTCAAAATTATACATATTTTTATCAAATTTTGGAATTTGTGTTAATTTTATATTATCAATTGGGAAAATTGTAATTAAATTGGTCGGGTAACTTGTCTCTTTAGGCTTTTCTGTCAAATTTATGTATGCAGTCAGCTTAACACGATGCAATTTTCTCTCCACATAGAAAAACCATCCAAATTATTGTCAGGTCATTAACATTCGGTCCAAATCAACAATTTCCGTAAATTAGAATTTTTCGATGAAAATCAAACCAAATATCCCAAATTTTTAAGTTATTAAAGTAAGATCAATCTTTGACAACTAACATGACCAGAACTCTAAAGAGACCAAGTTGTTTCACAATTTGAAAATTTTCCCTTTTCACTTTTCTCTCTTCTTATTGAAACTTACGTTTGATATTGAGCAAAGGTCCCATTTGTTGCCCGCGAAGGGTAAAATAATTGTTAGCACTATTCCTAGAATCCATCTCCTGCATTATTAAATTAATTTCAGCATTAGATAAATATGTATATATACTTAATTCGATTATCTATTAAAAAATCGAAAATACTTACAAGGAAGAAGATGGAGGTTGAGAAGGCAATGGAGCATTTGGTTGAACACTATTATGGACAGAAAAGTTTCTGAAAAATAAAAACACGGTTAAGAAATTAAGTGATCAATAAGTACTTGAGGCCAAAGTAAAATTTTTCAAAATCATCGTCACATAATTAAAGAATATATAGTAACACAAAAACCAATAACACAAAGTAAATCACATAAAATTAGGTTTATAATTATTAATGTAACTCACCTTCTACGTGTGCTATAGTTTTGCAATCTCGTGTAGTTGCTAAGATATCGATACCTAAACTCGAAAGTAACGCGTTGATATCCGAATACATTATTATCGGAAGAAAGAATTCGAGACATACGATATGGGGTACACAATCTTGAGATCGACATGATGAATTTTGGTGCAGACGACATAAATCAATAATATTACAATTACGATATTTGTATTTTGCAAGTCACAAATATAGGTGTAAGCAAGGATAGTAGCAATAAATGAATTTGTACAAGTATGGATCAACTTCTAATGAAGGAAAATATGTGTTAATGATATAGTTACAAAAAAAAAAAAAAGTGCACGTACATATATAAATGGAAAAAAAAAAATTGGTTGGAAACTTGGAGAAAGGCTAGAAAATTAAGTTGAGTTTCGAGGAAATTTTGTTGATTGGTAAACACGCTGAGTATTGTTGAAGGAAAGGAAAGAAGGAAAACATGTTTGAAAATTTCTTTGTTACTTGCCTTGATATAAATTTGACTTTTTAACTTGGATATGTTTAATGTTTTGCAAGATAATACTTTTTTCTATTAGTTAATTAATTACATAAAGTCACAAATTAACTTTGTTGTGGAATAGGACTATGGTCAACCAAATGTGAGTTTGGAACGGAAACATTCCAACCCTTTTATTTTTTTCTTCTTAATTTCCTTTAGGGATAATTATAAAACACCTCCTGAGATTTGGGATAATTACAAAATATTCAGAGGTTTTTGAATATTACAAAAATTATTTGAGGTTTGATTCCATCTTACATGCATATTTCTCATTCATAAACAAAAATATTTCAAAACCGCTAAATAGAAATATTATAGTTAACCCCTTCATAATCAAACTTGAGGGTTCTTTTGTAATTTTGAAATATCTTTGGATTTTTGTGTTACTAGCCCAAACCTGGGTTTTTTTAATTACCTTTTTTTATGTAATTTGCAACTTGATAATTGATATTCGCATCTATCATTGGCATTGTATGCAAATGGATGTTTAGCCACCGTAGAAAATTCAATCAATATTATCCGTGAATCACGCCCAAACGTGACGCGACAACGATCAATCACTTAAATAGAAATAATTCAATAGTCTAAACCAATGATACAAACTCCAAGTGAAATAGAGTCTAATGCAGCGGAATAAAATACACACAAGTACAAATTACATCTTAAGGTCCGACGGAATCCGAATACAACCCAATAGATTATCCGAATTTAACTTACGGTCAAACAGAATAAAATGAAAAGTCTAACAACAATAAAAGTAAAAGGAGTGTCGGCTCCACATCATGAGGAATTCAATCGTGGTAGGTTCGGCGTCTTCAACGTACTCTTCATCTAAAGGTTAGAAAACGAGGAGGAGTGAGACATAAATCTCGAGTGGATGGGGTGATCGTGTGCAAGTGTGGCATATATATAGTTAATGCGAAAACGGTTGTATGAAAACGCGTGAGGTATGATGCATGTTTTCATACATAGCCCATAAGCATCGTGATAAATATATATTAAGTAATATATTTATATAGTTTGAGAAATAGTTCGTGGTCACACAAGCACGATGATTCAAGCGGGGGGAGGATTAACGTCTTTGAAGTGTAGCGCCAATCCCATGCAAGACAATTAGTGGTTGCGTCTTGAAGTGTAGCGCCAACCCATGCATTACAAGTAGCGGTTGCGTCTTGAAGTGTAGCGCCAACCAAACGTTAGTTCAACTCCGGAATCGTGTGGATCGACAGCGATTCCTTCGTTCTTCCTTGTAACTCCCGTTCATGATGGTCAAGACTGTCACCTTATTGCTCCATAGGCAAAGACAAAATCCACGTTGGAGCTAGTAAGGCTCGGATTCGTCATAATCATGATTATACCTCAATCTACGACCCGCTTCCTCTTTGGACAAACTCCGTCCCTCGGTTGCGGGATTAGGGCGATGGGGGGGAAGAGTGGAATAGCGGCCCGAGCTGCCCGATTCCATCCCCGACGTATCCACTCCGAGTTGTGAGCTCGACACACCAAGTTGACTCAAGCGATAAATTAAATACACGTTCGGGTAGTCAACGGCAAATCAGTATATTGATTCGGGAAGCAATTCATGAAAAGTTTTCAAACATTTGCGTAAGGTAATTATGGCGTTGGTGGAGTTATTTGGATGAAGATGATTATCGGGAGGATAAGCAATCTTCGATATCTTGAAATATTAGGTGGAACATAAGTCCCATTATAGATTCAAATCGCAAGGCGAGGAAGTCGCCTGCGATCGGGTATTCGGTCGAGGGCGGCCAGATAAGTCAAGGGGTTTTGAGAAAATAAAATATTTTAATTAAAAATTGAAGTCAGAGGGTCCAGGGCTGTTTTAGTAAAAGGAAAATAATTAGAGTTAGGTCCTTGATAAAAAGAAAATTTACAATTTAGCCCCGTTTGTAAAAACCAATACTTTGGGGTTAAAAATTGAATAAATAAATATCCCGACCTTGAAACATTATGAGGTCAGTTTCTAAATTCTTAAAATTGTTCATAGATTCAGATTTTTGAAGTTTTGAGGTCGAGTTTTTATAAAATTCTCATATTGGCCCCAAATTTGTTAAAATTGCCATTTCGGCTCTAAGTTTAAAATAATTGGAACTCACAAATCGGAAGGGCTTTTAATGTGATTCAGTTGAAAAATATCACTATGGTTAGTGGGATATTGGGACAAAAGCGTTTTAAAAGAAATAAGTTTAGGTCCCTTAAGTTTTGAAAATCTCATTTTTGTCGTTTGAAATAATTGCCTTTAAGGCTTTAGGGGTCCAATTGTTATGAAATTTGAACCTTGGGTCCAAGATATAATTATGTTATAGATAAATTAGTATTTCGGTGCATGGACTGCATAAGTCCTGGAAATTATATTTTGGTCTGTTCGCCTTATTTTTAGCTTCACTTGATTAGTGTACGATTGTAGTTTATAGAATAGGGTAGCAAGGTCGTATCCACGGAGACTAATAAATTAATATGCTAAGTATTGAACCAAGATAGTCTTATTTTTATTTAGACGATCGAAATTTGATGATTGTTGTATTGAGATTAAGACAATTTAAATCACTAAAACACAAGATTGAGATAATACAAATGATAGAAGTATCAAGATAATGGAATGGATTTCGAGTTAAGGTTTCGATTAATAATCCTCTTGTTGTCGATTAAATCAAAGCCAAGGTTATTATCAATATTCCTATAAGACGATCACAAAACTATTTTATCCTCTCTCTCGAGATGCATATAAAATGTAGATTGAAATACTTATGCTAGCATCTCTACTCAACATGAAGCATTCAACTCCCAAAAGTGTAAAAGATCAAATATCCTCACAAATATTTACAAACCTCTCGATTCATGCAAATATTTGTGTCGAGTATTCAAGATCTAATATTGAAACTCATCTCTCGAATTATGAATCAATATATCAAACAAGTTAAATCATTGATCAAGTGATAAAACAAGAATAAGCTCAAAATACCAAATAGGCTTTAAGATAATAACTTCAACTAAGATTAAAACATCAACAAAGTTCATTAATCTACTTCCAAAACCGGAAATCTCAAGAGTTTAGCTACACATGATTTCTAAACAACTCATAAACAAATTGTTCAAAGCCATTACAACTAAAATGAAAGATTGAAACTAAAAGAAAGCAAGAAAAACTTAGGAAAGTCGATAATCTCTCGATATATCTCCGTTCCTTAAGCTCGATGCAACCGATTGTCTCCTTGATGTCTTCTTCCAAGAATAGACCCTTGTCTTGTGTTGTAGATCCCAAAATATGCGATTCCTTGTGTGCGCCCAAAAAAGCCTTTTATACTCCCATCATGTTTAGGGCTTAATGCGGCAGTTATGGGATTCAGTATGAGAGACAAGACGGGTGGTGCGCCCACGCACGGGTTGCCGTGCGCCACCTGCCGGAATACCCCAACTCTCTGTAGGGCGCACGGTGGTGCGCCGGAGCACGGCCTACCCGTGCGCCACTCCGGTGAGATATCCGACTCTGAGGGCGCACGGGTGGTGCGCCCATGCATGGGCTACCGTGCGCCATGCTGCAGCTTCAATCAACCTTATACGGTGCACGGGTGGTGTCTTGAGGCACGCCCAACCCGTGTGCCCCTGTTTCTTCCGTGAACGCTCAACTTTCGCTCTTTTAGGCTTCACTTCTCGTATA
Source organism: Rehmannia glutinosa (assembly GCA_016081115.2). NCBI lineage: Eukaryota > Viridiplantae > Streptophyta > Magnoliopsida > Lamiales > Orobanchaceae > Rehmannia > Rehmannia glutinosa. The sequence goes on from CM071926.1 coordinate 77,834, forward strand.
TCCACTCAATTCTCCGTGTTTCCACTTTGCTTTCCTCGTATTCTTATTCAATTAGCTTCAAATATCATGAAATTCCTACAAAATAAGCAAAGTGTAATATCTTTTCCACAAGGAGTGAATATGTAACATTTAACGCGAGTATATGCATGTTTACTTTTATCATTATAGCTCGAAATACACATCGAAACACATGCAAAATTCACACTTATCAAAATCCCCCAAACTTAAAGCTGTTGGCCAGTCGATCAACAATATTTAGAACACGATAAAGCATAATAGGAGATAAAGATAACAGCGCACACGAGAGTCTACACGAAAATCCAAATTGTTAGTCATGAATGCTGAGTACAACTCAATCAAGCCTCAAATATCTAATCAAAAGAACACGCCTCAAATAAGACAAAGTGAAATGCTCTGAATCCAACTCTCAAAGTTAAGTGTATACTCTCATCTCACGAGGGTTATAGGACGTGTTTACGCTCAAATCAATTCGATGTCGCAAAATTACCATAGGCTTTGCAATTTGTCTCATATCTCGCCACGAGAGTGTATGCAATTTGTGAATCAAAAAGGACTTTTTCTTTTGGTTATAATGAAGGCTCTTTGGTTAGGGTAGGAAAATATGGATAGAGTGACTCAAACTCGGCGTATAGACCAGAATGAGCATATAAATCATCTACATTAAAGCTCAATATGCTACTAAATTCTTCTCTCATTTTCATCAACTCTTCTTATCTCCATCCCCTTTCTTTTGTAAATATTATCACCTCACATTACAATTCCTAGCCTCCAAGTTCATTCAATGAAAACTCACATCATAAAATCGATTTTTTTCGACTCTTTTATGAATTTTCAACATTTCTTTTCTCTTCCTTTTCTTCCTCTTTTGTTCCCATCAACCAATTTTGCACAATTATCCAATTTTTCAATTCCAACTCATTCAACCTCATTCATTCCTTTACTCAATGTTATACGCTCAAGTGTAGGGTAACAAATATATCAAGTTAAGGCTTGAATTGTTGCTATCAAGAAATTAGGCAATAGGCTCAAGTTGGCTAACTAGGGATTTCAATATCATCATTAGGTAAGCAAAAGGCTTGAAGGGCTAACAAAAATGGCCTTTGATCATTTTCTGGTCGCATACAACATGTGACCTTGACAGAGATACGAGCAAGTTCTAGAATTCTAACAACATGAATGATACACTCAAATCAATCAACAAGACTGCATATGATGAAAGCGTAAAAAGGCTCAAAAAGCTCACAGCTTGCAAATACGTAATTCAAAGCATCAAACCATGTTCTCAATATCCACATGCTCAATATCATCTATTCATGGCTCAATCAACTCGTACTCAACACCCAATCCAAACAATACAAAATTTTCAAAATAGAGCACGAGAATCTCAATATTGGTCAACTCACTCTCTAAACTCTATTAAAGCAATAAACGTGCTAAAGCTGTAAACGTGCTTCTAATGCAATGCAACCTAAAATGCTCTACATGCAACTATATGAAAACACACAAAAATACAATTTTTTTTTTTAAATCCACACATTTCATATCAAGATACTATCTCTCCCCCAAACTTAAATGAAATTATATCGCACGTAAGGAAAGATAGAATTTCAATAAAGAAAAGTGTGAAGTTACCATTGGGTTGCCTCCCAACAAGCGCTAGATTTACCGTCTATAGCTCGGACGCCTGTTTTTGTTAAATTACGGATCGCGCAAGGTGGTGGATGTCACCTCCTCTTGATTCCTCCGGTGAAATAGTGCTTAATCCGTTGGCCGTTTACCATGAAAGTCTCGCCTTCTTTTGTCAACAATTCTACAATCCCAGGTGGATTCAACACTTTCTTTATCACAAATGGCCCGACCACTTGACTTGAGTTTTCCGGGGAAGAATTTAAGGCGTGAATTGTATAGGAGCACCGGTTCTCCCGGTAAAAACTCTCTTTTCTTGATCATCTTATCATGCCACCGCTTGGTTCTTTTGTAAATTGCGGGAATTTTCGTACGCTTAAATCCCGAAATTCTTCCATCGATTCAAATGGAGCAACCTTTCCTCACCGGCTTTCGAAAATCCGATTCGTTTCTTTTACCGCCCAAAATGCTTTGTGCTCAATTCTACCGGTAAATGGCACGACTTCCCAAATACAAGTTGATATGGAGATGTGCCCAACGGTGTCTTATATGCGATTGGTATGCCCGGGCATCATCCAATTTTAACGCCTAATCCTTTCGGTTGATGTTCACCGTCTTTTCAAGGATTTGTTTGATCTCCCGTTAGCCACTTATGCTTGTCCGTTGGCTTGTGGATGATATGCCAATGCGACTTTATGTTTGACCCATATTTGGCCAACAAGTTGCTCATCAATTTGTTTACAAAATGCGACCCTCCATCACTAATTAAAGCTCTTGGAGTGCCAAATCTAGTAAAGATGTTTTTCTTAAGGAATCGCATTACAACTTGAGCATCATTTGTTTTAGAAGGAATTGCCTCTACCCAACGGGATACATACTCCAGAAGTAGAATATATTGATAACCCGAAGACGATGGAAATGGGCCCATAAAGTCAATCCCCACATCGAACAACTCCACTTCAATAACGTTGGTCATTGGCATCTCGTGCTTCGTGAAATGTTTCCCATTCACGACACTGTCACATTGTTGTACAAACAAATAACAGTCATTAAATAAAGTGGGCCAATATAGCCCACTTTGCAATACCTTTTGCGGTGTGAGTGGGACCAAAATGTCCTTGAGATGGTGAAGAAGTGACATTTTGTTGTAGGACTCCCTCCCATTCTTCTTGAAGTGCGCATCTCCTTATGATTTTGTCCGCGCACCTCTTAAAGAGTAGGGGTCATCCCACATGTAGAACTTTACATCATGTAAGAATTTTCTTCTTTTGATACGGTGATAGATCCAGGAGGTAGAACTCCATTGCCAAGTAGTTGACAAAGTCCGCATACCATGGGAACTTTGCCTCAAGCATGAGTAATCTTTCATCGGAAACTCCTCTTTTATCAATCCGTTACCTTTTTTTCTCCTTCTTGATTTTCTAATCGAGCGGATGGTCTGTTTACCACGTTCTCGCATCCTTTTCGGTCCTTGATTTCCACGTCAAACTCTTGCAACAATAAGATCCATCGAATCAACCTCGGTTTCGATCCTTCTTGTCAAAGAGGTATTTGATAAGCCGATGGGTGGTATGCACTGTCGTCTTCGCCCCGATCAAGTAAGATCGGAATTTATCAACGCGAAAACAATCGCCAACATTTCTTTCTCGGTTGTGGTATAATTCATTCTGAGCACCGCCCAACGCTCGACTTGCATAGTAGATGGATCGGAACAATTTTTCCCTCTTTTGACCAAGAACAGCCCCAACAAGCATAGTCGCTGCATCACACATTAGCTCAAATGGTTGGCTCCAACTGGGCGACAGTATAGGTGCGGTCTGTCTTTGTCTTCAACATTTCGAACGCCTGCAAACATTCATTGGAAAAAATGAAAGCAAAGATCTTTTTCTAAAGAATTGGCTCAAGGGCTTAGAAATTTTAGAAAAGTCACGGGATAAACCTTCACGTAAAATCCGGCATGGCCCAAAAAGCTCGAATGGCTTTCTCATTTGTGGGAGGTGGTAGCTTCTCAATTGCTACAATCTTTGCCCGATCAACTTCCAAACCGCGAAGAGACTCGATGACCAAGTACAATAATGCCATCGCGCATTGCCATAAAATGGCACTTTTCCCAATTTAGTACTAAATTGGTCTCTTCACATTTGCAAAACTAGGGAAAGATTGTGAAGACAATTATCAAAAGTTAATCCCGAACACAGAGAAATCATCCATAAACACCTCCATAACTTTTTCAATAAGATCGTGAAATATAGCCATCATACAACGTTGGAAAGTGGCAGGTGCATTACATAAACCAAATGGCATGCGTCGAAATGCAAATGTGCCATACGGACATGTAAATGTTGTTTTCTCTTGGTCTTAGAAGCAATCATGATTTGATTGTACCTTAATAACCATCTAAAAAGCAATAATAATCATAACGCAAGACGATCCAACATCATATCGATAAAGGGGAGGGGAAAGTGATCTTTCGAGTGGCATCATTAAGTTTTCTATAATCAATACATATTCGCCACCCAGTAACAATTCTAGTAGCAATTTGTTCCTCATTTTCATTTTTACCATCTGTTACCCCCTTTTTTTAGGCACCACTTGTACAGGACTTACCCATGAACTATCGATATCGCGTAAATGATCCGGCATCCAACCATTTCAATACTTCCTTCCTAACCACATCTTGCATAATAGGGTTTAGTCGTCTTTGGTTTTGCACTGATGGTTTATAAACATCTTCCATCCGAATTTTATGCATCACAATGGATGGAGTTATGCCTTTAAATCGATTATAGACCGAGCCTAGTGCCGACTTATGTTTTCGTAAAACCTTAATGATTTATCAAGTTGGGTAGGAGTGAGAAGAGATGAAACGATTACGGATTTGCATTATTTGTCCCTAGGAATGCATATTTGAGGTGTTCAGGTAATTGCTTGAGTTCCGGAGGTGGTGTTGTGATTCAAAGATCACGCACGGCTGCCCCGTGCGTGGGAGCACGGGCCGTGCGTTCTTGAGAGTTCCATCCTTTTTTTCTGGTTTTTTTGCGTTTTCGCCTCTTTGCGCTATTAGGTAGTTCCTGCATATGATCTAAGGCACAAACATAGTCGTACAAATCTTGGTTATCAAAATCAAGTACAACACTCGACATTGAGCACGAGTGGGTTAGACCAAATTCCAAATCATCTCGTAGACAATGTATGATCAACATAATCCTCAATGCATGAACTAACTATATCCAAAAATTACAATTCTCTACCGAATCATGAAATTTCATTGCCTTATAAATAGAAAATAAAACATGCTCATCATTAACACGTAATGTGAGCTCCCCTTTCTGCACATCTATTAAGGCTTTACCCGTTGCTAAGAAAGGACGTCCAAGTATCAGTGGAACGTCTTGATCTTCTTCCATATCCAAAACCAAGAAATCCACGGGGAATATAAATTTATCAACTTTTACCAGTACGTCTTCAATAATTCCCCTTGGATACGTAAGTGATCGGTCGGCAAGTTGCAATGTCACCGTAGTTGGTTTCACGTCGCCTAATTCAAGTTTCCTGAAAATGGACAAAGGCATCAAGTTAATACTTGCCCCCAAATCACATAACGCTTTATTAAAGAAATTACCACCAATAGCACAAGGGATAGTGAAACTCCCCGGATCTTTCAGTTTTTGTGGTAACTTCCTTTGGATAATTGCACTACATTCTTCCGTCAAATTCACCGTTTCAAAGCTTGTCATCTTCCGCTTTTTTGACATCACATCTTTAAGAAATTTCGCATAGTTCGGCATTTGTTCTAATGCATCTGCAAAAGGAATGTTAATGTGCAATTTCTTAAATATATCAAGGAATTTGGCAAATTGATCATCAAGCTTTTTCTTTTGAAATCTTTGAGGAAAGGGAAGAGATATAGACAACTTAGGTATATTCAAGCTAGATGATGATTTTAGCTTTTCAGCCCCTGTTTGTTCCGCCTCTTTGTTCTCTTCTTTCCCATTTTCTTCAATACCATCCTTCATCACGGAGTCTCTTGCTTCTGGCCTAGATGCTTCATCCGAAAGTTTCGGATTCCCAGATTTTTCTTTAGGCCCTTCATATTCCGTACCGCTTCGTAAACGAATCGCCTTGCATTGTTCCTTAGGATTCATTTCCGTGTTACTTGGAAATTGACCCTTTTGATGTTGACCACCCATTATTGTAGCCAATTGACCCACTTGAGTCTCCAGATTCTTTATCGAGCTTGTCATTTGTTGTTCTAATTTATCCATCCGAAGGTCTTGCTTAGCTAGGCGGCTCCTCGTGTCATTCATGAAAGCATTAGATTGATTTATGAAAGAGGTGAGTGCATCTTCCAACGACGATTTGCCTTCCCCATTACCGCCTCCACTTGAAGCATTAAAGCCCGGCGGAGGTTGTAACACATTCTTTGTATTCGCATAGGAGAAATTTTCATGATTTCTCAACCCTGGATGGTAGTGCGTTGGGTTTGAATTATTCCGGAAATTGTTGAAATTCCGGTTATTCACATAATTTACCTCTTCCATCGGATATAGAAGAGCTTCGCTACCCGTGCTCGCTTGCTTCTCGCCCTTCTTCGTAAATACATTCAATTGAGTTGTCAAAGCCGCTACTTGTGCCGACAATGTTTTGATAGGTCCGAATCGAGATTTCGCTACTCGTTGTACATTGGATCTTTCAGGATGGCCATTGGTAATCGTTCATGGCCATTTCCTCAAGAAGATTTAAGGCATCTTGTGGGAAACCTTGCCAACAATGCTCCTCCATTGCAAAGATCTACAAATGCTCTAGTCTGTACCATTAAACCATTGTAGAAGAAACATAATCTGTTGATCCTCGGAAACCCATGTTGCGGACATCTACGTAATAAATCCCGAAACCTTTCCCAAGCCTCGTACAAAGGCTGCTCTGAGTCGAATCGTCGGAATTGAGTGATCTCGTTTTTGAGCCGCAAAGTTTTGCTTTCGGTGGAAAGAATTTAAACAAGAACTTTTGGCTCGGCCGTCCCATGTGCTTACACGCTTGCGTCAAAGTACCCAACCAATTTCTCGCCTTATCCCGTAAAGAGAATGGGAACAGGCGCATTCTTATGGCGTCATCCGAGACTCCGTTCATCTTGATCGTATTGCATATTTGGATAAAATGCGCAAGGTGAGAGTTAGGATCTTCTGTTGCAAACCCCCCAAACTGATTTTGTTGCACCATATTGATTAGTGCCGGTTTGAGCTCGAAGTTGTTGGCATTGATGGGAATATGGGCAATACCACCGTAATTACGATTCGTTTGTGGTCGAAAGTAATCATGAATGGCTTTTTGTTGAACCAGATCGGTAACTTCGTTTCCACCATTGTTTGGCGGTATTGGTAACTCATTCAAATCCCCATTATCGGATTGTGTTGTCTTTCATTTCGTCTAGTGGTAAGATCGATCCTCCTCGCGAAAGCCTCAACTTCCGGTATAAGCGGTATTAAGTCCCCCCGCTTAGAGCGCGTGTTCATACACTACCTGGACCAAACTAGAATAAACAAGTCAAATAATGTGGAATTCAAGTCACATAAAAAAAACAAAATAAATAATAAAGAAAAATGTCTAAATTAAGAATAATTCTATCTATCGCAATATTCACACCAATAATTGTATTAATCTCAAGAACGGCGCCAAAAACTTGTTCGCCTTATTTTTAGCTTCACCAGAAGTGTGCGGTGTAGTTTATAGAATAGGGTAGCAAGGTCGTATCCACGGAGACTAATAAATTAATATGCTAAGTATTGAACCAAGATAGTCTTATTTTTATTTAGACGATCGAAATTTGATGATTGTTGTATTGAGATTAAGACAATTTAAATCACTAAAACACAAGATTGAGATAATACAAATGATAGAAGTATCAAGATAATGGAATGGATTTCCGAGTTAAGGTTTCGATTAATAATCCTCTTGTTGTCCGATTAAATCAAAGCCAAGGTTATTATCAATATTCCTATAAGACGATCACAAAACTATTTTATCCTCTCTCTCGAGATGCATATAAAATGTAGATTGAAATACTTATGCTAGCATCTCTACTCAACATGAAGCATTCAACTCCCAAAAGTGTAAAAGATCAAATATCCTCACAAATATTTACAAACCTCTCGATTCATGCAAATATTTGTGTCGAGTATTCAAGATCTAATATTGAAACTCATCTCTCGAATTATGAATCAATATATCAAACAAGTTAAATCATTGATCAAGTGATAAAACAAGAATAAGCTCAAAATACTCAAATAGGCTTTAAGATAATAACTTCAACTAAGATTAAAACATCCAACAAGAGTTCATTAATCTACTTCCAAAACCCGGAAATCTCAAGAGTTTAGCTACACATGATTTCTAAACAACTCATAAACAAATTGTTCAAAGCCATTACAACTAAAATGAAAGATTGAAACTAAAAGAGAAGCAAGAAAAACTTAGGAAAGTCGACAATCTCTCGATATATCTCCGTTCCTTAAGCTCCGATGCAACCCGATTGTCTCCTTGATGTCTTCTTCCAAGAATAGACCCTTGTCTTGTGTTGTAGATCCCAAAATATGTCCGATTCCCCTTGTGTGCGCCCCAAAAGCCTTTTTATACTCCCCATCATGTTTAGGGCTTAATGCAGCAGATTATGGGATTCCAGACGACGGTGGTGCGCCCGCACGCACGGGTTACCCGTGCGCCACCTCTTTGGAATACCCCAACTCTCTCTGTAGGCGCACGGGTGGTGCGCCGGAGCACGGCCTACCCGTGCGCCACTCCGGTGAGATATCTCGACTCTGTAGGGCGCACGGGTGGTGCGCCCATGCATGGGCTACCGTGCGCCATCTTTCGACTTCAATCAACCTTATACAGGGGTGCACGGGTGGTGTCTTGAGGCACGCCCAACCCGTGTGCCCTGTTTCTTCCGTGAACGCTCAACTTTCGCTCTTTTAGGCTTCACTTCTCGTATATCCACTCAATTCTCCGTGTTTCCACTTTGCTTTCCTCGTATTCTTATTCAATTAACTTCAAATATCATGAAATTCCTACAAAATAAGCAAAGTGTAATATCTTTTCCACAAGGAGTGAATATGTAACATTTAACGCGAGTATATGCATGTTTACTTATCATTATAGCTCGAAATACACATCGAAACACATGCAAAATTCACACTTATCAGGTCCTCAAGTTTAATCTTTTACAATTTGGTCCCTCAAATTTTATAAAATTACTTTCCAAGCTCTAAACACTTGGATTTTTGGAATACACTTAAAATATGTTATTTCCAGTCCCTTAAGAGTTAAAATTTTAAAATTTAAAATTAGGGTCTGGTACAGTTTCGAAAATTGCAAAATAGCCCTTAAACTTCTAGAATTTTACAATCTAGTCCTTGGGCTTTTAAGGGTTGATTTTATTTATCTAAAAACTCTTAAAACTTTATTAAAATGTCAAAGCATAATTTTTGAACTTGAGTTTAGTCCCAAAAATCGAAAATTACAGAGGGGTCCCTTAAGTTTTATTTTCTTGCAATTAAGTCCACCAACTTTCCATTTTTGCATTTTAAGTCCAAAAGTTGAAATTTAATCAATTATGCTCGACTTGTCCAGGTTATAAATCATTCAAAACATAGATTTCAAGAGTCATACACATACATATCCTTCTCATACAAAATTTCATAAAGTATAACAATAAGATGTGCATGTATGCCCTATTTTTCGATAAATCACATTTTTGAGCAACACTTGAGAATTTTTCCAACTTGATACAAGAAAATAGCATGCAATACATAATATATATCTCAAGTGCTCAATAACAAAATACTACATGCATATTTTCAATTTAAAACACCTAGAAGTTGAAAGAATTTTTCCACCCACCTCGTAGTAGTTTCTCGGGTTGATCTAAAATGTGGTCTTCTTCCTTGAATCAACTTCTTGACTAAAACTCTTGAAGATCAGCCCCTAAATGGTATCCAAACCATATTTTGGTGTTAAAATTTAAGTCTCAAGTCTAAAGAAAATATACTAGTACCAAATGGTTACTACTCACCTTAATATCTTCAAGTAGTCTCAAAATGGAAATTTTCCTTCAAGCCTCTAACCTCCACTTGAGATGATGTAGGTCAACCCCTAAACTCCAAAAATTTATATTCTTGAGTCAAAAATTAATTCTTCATGTTGTCAAGAGAAAGATACTAAAACCATAATTTTCTCACCTTAATAATATGTAATCTTGAATTTCCTCTTCAAGCTTGTAGTCAAATCTAGGTCTCTAATTCTTCAAGAATTTTCTCTAGGAGTACCTCAACAAGAAGGATTCAACATCATTAGATGGTGAAGGTATAAGGTTGAGGATTGGAGAAGAAAAATAGAGTTAGGAGAAATGAAGACATTCTTACCTTATGCTTGAAGAATTTGATCCTTTAGAGAGGAAAATGGAAGCAAGTCTTGTGTTTTTATGATAATTATGAAATGAATAATATTGGTAGATAAAGAAAAAAATAACAAAAATGATTGATTCCCTAAGACAAGGAGCCAAAAGTTGGAGGGAATAATAATCATGGTGTTGGTATTTTTATTTATTAGAATTTGGTGGAAAAAAGTTTGTCCATTCTTTAAGCATGTGACCAAAAGTTGAGAAAAAAAAATATATATATGTAAATATATATATATATATATATACATATATAATTGTAGGTCTTGAAAAGAATATGAAACAACCTCCCCATTTATGGTAATTTTCGAAATTTTTTAAAAACATATAAAAAAATATATATTTTTTTTTTTTAAAAAAATTGATTGGGAAATTGGTTGGGATGAATTATAGAATAAGATGAAATATTAGGATAAGGATTGGAATGTACTCCTAAATTGTTGGAGGTCTAATATTCCTAAAGTAGTAGTCATTCGATCAAGTATTAATACTAGAGGAAGAATATAAAATTGCTAAGCTCTAAAAATGCGAAATGCGTAATTGACGTGGGAAGAAATAAATAAAAATAGAGTCGAGTTTCATTAATAATAGGTTTGTGATACATAGCCGAATAAATAATCACTACATAACACCGAATCTCACGTTAAAATTCGGGGTCTCACAATCGCTTACTCAGTACTAATTAATTTATTTTAGGGGTGAGGTGTACATACATACACACGCATATATTCTTACGAAATAATCTAAGGACTAAGATACACTTATAATATTTTCGGGTATTTCTTTATTAAGAAGCCGCCTAGGTGGCTTTACATGAAAAACTTCTTAACTGCAAGTTTATGTACTTGTCATTACTTTCAAAGTAGACAACTAGATATATTTGAATCTTTAAATAAAAAATTGATCTTGTCCAAATAGTAAAATTGAGGGTCAAAATTTTGACTCGGAAAATAGGTAGCACTTATATGTAGGATATATAACTCTATACTTTAATAATACTCCTTCCATCCCAAAAAGATAGATCATCTTTCCCTTTTCGTCCTTCCCAAAATTATAGGTGTAGGTCCCAAGGGGTGTAAGTGTAAGGTTTAGAAGGGGGTTGAATAAACCTTACCAAATTTTCGATTTAGGCCTTTTAAATCTAGAGTTCTACACAAATGTGTCCTTGATGGATGATCGAATTAGTCACTTAGTAGAGTTAATCTCTCAATGATTCGGTGAGTCATTAATAGAGTAACTGTTTGTTGACTATAATTTGACTCATTTTGTGGTTTTGTTTTCAAATGGAAGACTTAACACCCTTAAGTTTGATTAAGCAAGTTTTTCTGACTTGATTTAGTACTTATCAATTATTAAATGGATAGCAAATTTATCGTGAGATATAAGCAATTAAAAGTGCGAGATATTTAAATCTTTGTAAAGTAAATGACACAAGAAAGTTTTTATAGAGGTTCGAAGATGGGGTAATTCTTCTACTCCTCTCTTCTCCAACTCCTGGAGGAATCCACTAAGTAATGATCGGTTTACAAAGTGGTATGATCCGGATACAAGTCTTGATCACAACAAACCGACTTGATCCTTTGGGACTCGGTCTCGAGACGCCTTGATCACTCGGTGGCCTCGTGCACGACCGCCTTCTTCACAGGGCATGTTTGCTTGCTACTACATCTCACTTGCTCAAGCACTTTGATTTGATCACGAAGCCCTCCAAAAGCTTAAGACTTGGTTGACCTTGAACCTTTCTACAATCCTTCTTGGAATGTAGACCCCTTGTTTTCAGTATTTTCTCTTCAAGCGATTGAAGTTCTCTTCCTTCACGGGTAAGTGTTGGATTGATGTACTTGAAGTGTAGGCTTGAGGATTGAGAATGTTTCGTTTTTTGATAAGCTTGTATATCTCACGTGTGTCATTCATCACTCTTCTCAAACAAACTCCTCGGCCTTTTATAGTGAACTTTCAAAAATTTGCCCGTTGAAGAGATAGGCTCATTTTTGAAAATCACTTTGCGATCGTTGGTATGCGATTCTTGGAATTGCCATTTCCTCGTATGAAATGTTTTATCACCTTTTCGCACTCGACACGGTGTAGTGCTTCCCATTGGTTCATTTCTTTTGCACGCAGGGACCGAGCACTCCAAGAAAGGTAGTATGAAGATATTACTTGTTTAAGTAAATCTCTTGATTTACGGCAACGGTTCTTTTACGATTATCTCGACTTGATTGCATTTCCTTGCTTTCCCCAGGTGACTTAAGTCGACTTCCAATCATGGATGACTCTTCATCACTTGACTTGAGACTTGGCTTCTCTTGAGTTGACTTGGTGATGTTCCACTCACCGTGCATCTCACCGCTTCTTGGTCGAGTTCTGTCAGCTCTTCTTTGTTGTACTAAATTGTCTCACAAAGAGTTTTCCTTCAAGCCTCGGTTGTCTTCTTGCAAGTTGGAGCGTAGGCGACTTAACTCGGCTTCGGCAGCCACTCTAATTGTTACAATACATTTCAAAGCAAGAATTGGGGAGCCAACTTTCTATTCTAAGTTTTACATGGCATTCATCAAAATCTAAACAATAGAATTCCTAACAATTTCCCCCTTTTTGATGATGCCAAAACTTAAATCATACAAAGATGCAAATAACAAAGATACATCTGAGATAGTGTATTGACATAGAATGTATGCGCATAATCAATCTTTTTATTGATCATATCATTCTTGTACTTTACAAAATTTGTTTACAAGGTGTATCGTAGTATGTAATTGTCAAAAAAATTTATAGCATTATTACGAAGACTTACATTGTATGTATTTACATATAAGATACACGAAGGGTTGGACAAAGAACACTTCATCTCCTTATCTCCTTCTTTCATCTTGATCAAGATCTTCTTCTCTTCTTCTCTTCTTCTCGTCATCACCAATTTCTTTTTCTTCTCATATGCCTTCCCGGCGACTTCATCTTTCCTTATTCTTTTGTCTCTCTCTCCCGCCATAGCCGAGTTTGTCTCTTGTTTTCTTCTTCTATCCTTTTTGCATACTCGGCGTTGGTTTTAGCCACTTGCAAGTTCGCCACATGGTCAAGCCCCAATTTAAGAGATCCCTCCTTTCTTTCATGGATCTACGTATTCAATATTTTGGGCGGAGGCCTAGGTCAAGCTTCTTCCTCCATCTGCCGCTTCTTCCTCTACTGGGCGATATCTTGACTGGGGCTTCTTCTTTCGGTGAGTGCCAGCGGAGTAACCAAAGCAGAGTGATAGGTTGTCTGCTGTCTGCAGCCTTCTTCACATAATGTGAGACCCTTTTCCCAAGACAGTCCCAAGCTTGAGCCAAGGACATATTTGCAAAATATCCTTGATTCGAGCGTTTTGAATTCGTCAACGATCTTGGCTCTGTCCCGACATCGAAATGGCATACGTGTCTGTCAACTGGAATGCCTCCGTGTTCTTTCAAGATGTTCATCACCCTGGCATCCATTCTTCCTTCCACCTCCTTCATCCCCTCGCTTCAATTTCTTTTCTCTTCTCGGCCATAGATGCAGCAGAGTGTTGGAGTGGCAGAGTCACGGGAGTTTTCGCTTATAATGTGTCAATTGTGTGACAGGACCCTGTTGGGGGTTTGTGCAATCATCAAGGTCATATTTTTTGATCCTTCCCCTCAGCAGATTTTCCTTTCTTCAGTTTCAAAATTTCCTCGGTGATTTTCCTTCTCAAATTTCCCTTGTCACCGCTTCCTTTCTTTTCAGCTTGATTTTGTCGCTTTAAGGTATTCCTCTTCCCCTTTTTGGCATCATCAAAGGATAGAGGAACCCGGAACATCTTTGGCAAGCATGAAGTCGAGTCTCGATGGTTGAATTTTGCTTCAAGTCTCGCTGCGTTGTATCCGCACGAATTGATCGAGTAAGCGTTGATTCTTTGAAATCGCTTCATCTCGGCCATGAGAAGGCTGAATTTTCTTGTCATGTGTTCTTCCAAACGCTGTATATCATTTGCATTTCGCTCACGCAGTGACTTGATCTCGGCAGTGTGAGCTTCGTGCATATGTTCAATGTGTTCCCGCAACTTCGTTTTTCGCATCAACATTTTCACTCTCCACACCAGACTTGTTGAATAATTGCAAGTATCTCACCTGTTCCACACGAATTGATTGATTTGCTTTGTTGCCACCATTCCCTTATCCTCGACTGTGATGCCTCTCAAGTCATGTAAGGTTGGCATCTCTGTTGTCCAGCGCATATCCAAGGAGGCCTCGATGCCTCTCCATCTTTTCAACTTCAAAGAAAGAGTGCCTTGAACACTTCTCGTACTTGGTGATTCTTCATTGCGGTGATGGCCATACAAATCGAAATCAAGTCGGCTGGAACAATGGTGCCCGAGTGAAAAACAGAGCTGGTCCGTGATAGCGTGCTTGCTCATTTTTCGACTCTTCATGGAGTTCGTATCTCGGTGAGAAAGGGAAAGATTCCACAAAGGATTCATCACCGCCATCCGGGATTTGTTCGATGATAAGCGGTGGGCGTGAAGTTCTTTTGGGAATCGATCCAACTGTAGCTTGAGGAGCCGGAGCAGTGGTCTCCGGTTCGGTTGGGTTTTGTGGTGCAGAGACTCGGCTTGCCGAGCCTCACTGTCTTAATGACTTCGTTGGTCTCGGTGATTTCTCCTTTTGAGTAGGCGGTCCTCGGCTTATTATCGAGCGTCATCGGACGATGATGAGATTTCCATTGGTGGCTCATCATCAAAATTAAAGGTCCGACGAGTAGTCTTGGGATCGACTTACTCGTGCCCGGAACATCCGCACTGTGAGTCTTTTGGATTTGTCATGGGGTTGACTCAGAACTTCTTCTTCGCCTTCCGATCCCGAAAAGGTGACATCGTGGTTGTCTGGGAATCATGAAGTGCGCTGATCTCCTTCTCGGATGGGTCGATGATTGCGGGAGTGATGTTCTCTACTTGAGCCTCTTTACCCCCGGAAGTCTCAACCTCCCGTGGCCTTCATTTCCTCCAGGCTCTCTCTACTGCCGAGGTTTGGTCCTCCCTTTCGACAGTGTCACTGTCTTAGGGTCTTCTACATGGCATCCATTGAGTCTCAACCCCATGGATTGCACTTTCATCGCCAGTGTTAACTCCCGGGTCTGTTCCTTCCTGTGCCTCGACGCATCGCAGCGTCATTAGCCTTCAGAGCGGTTGGCACCTCACCTGAGACAGTCTCAACTGCCTCGAGCTTCGTTGATGGCAACTTGTTGTTCTTGTTTGTGTTTTTCTTTGCTTCGCCTCCTACATTCTTTGTGGAGTCATCTGCGGCATCCTCCGACCTTGCCTGCAGGTGGAGGGAGTTCCCCTCACCGGGCGCTCCACTCGAGTGACTTGGAGTGGGGTCACTCGTCTCCGGACTCATTTGTTGCAATTGATGGTTCGGCCGTTGGGGCGGTGGTAGCACACCTTCAATAGGGGTTGGCTCGATTGGGGTCCCCACTAGCCCGGTTCATCGCCATCTACCTTATCGCTTCTTCCGAGTTAGTACCGGGAAGTGGTAGCAGCAACATCGGTGGCTATTTCTTTGAACCACTCCCATTGGATCGATTTCGGTGTGTTTTGGAGGACTCTCCTGGTCCCTCCATCGTCTTTGCTCGTGAAGAATTCTTGATTCATGCAATGCTTGCTGCAATCGCAATTCTTCGTGGCGGAAAGATTCTCTGGTTCCTCATCACTTTCGCAGAGAAGACATCAAGGAGAGGATGGAAGTGTTACGTGGTGCCGTAGATAGGCGATACTTGCCTTCTCGCGTGCTTCGGCTTCTTGACTTGCTTTTCTCTCCCCTTGTCCTTGTAGATCTGCGAGAATATCCATGCGCTTGTCTTCATCTAGAGCTGGGAGCACGATAGATAATCCAAGGAAATTTAGCGGTTCTCTTCTTCTTCTATGAATTCAGCCGTTGGAACTGTTCCTTGAGTTGCTCAACTTCCATTTTCTCCACTCACGCAGACGATTCTCGGATGTCCGGGTAAGGTGGAGATAGGATCATTACATCACTATCTCGCTTGGGTGGTTCTTTCTTGAGTTTCAAATTTTGTGTGAGCTAGGTTGTGTCTTGAGTTGCCTCTGTCACGATCACCTTCAAGCAGACTTGGTTTCATCTACTACGTCCTGCGGAGACTCTATTTCTCCAAAAGTAGTCTCTCGGTATTTGTGCTAGGCGAGTAGCCGACTCATTTGGTTTCTCCTGCTCGGATTGCTTTACAAGTCTTCTTCGTCTCTTAGTTTGTACCGAGGAGGGATTTACGGTTCGGAGACGGTGTCCTCTCGAGTCTTGGCGGCCGGGCCGGTGCTTGTGTTTGTTTAGGAGCCGGCCGTCTGGCTTTCGAGTTCTCCTCCTTTTGACGATCGAGAGAAGGAATTTGTGAGTCCTTCTCGACCCGGGCCGCAGGCGGGTGACACGAGCCGCTTGGGCGGGTGACTCTGGCTGCGGGCGGGTGACTGCTGCGAGGGGCGGAGCATGTTTGGTTTTCTTTCTTTGCAAGGGCAGAGATTTCTTGGTAGCCGCAGGGGCGACTTTCTTCTCGGGAGAGGAAGCATTTGTATCTTGGTCGGTGATTCCCCTCATGGTGTCGCTCTCTTGGCGTACGCTCGCTTCCGAGCACCGGAGAGATTAGCTCAACATCCTCTTGTTAACATGGAATGCTTTCCCATGTCTAAGAGGTACTCCTTTTACCTCCAATAGCCGCCAATCACCAGGCCATATCCCGAAGATCCTCCAAATGACCCATCTTCTTTGAAGGACTTGTTCCCACGTTCGGGCAGAGTCTGCGTGTAGATAAACTCACCAGTTTATCTTCTTTTCTTCGATTATTCGACCATCACAATCAATTTTGCCTTTTGACGGTTGGTCAAATTCGCCAAATTTGATGTCGATACACTTGGCAACAATGTCCAACAATTTGTGATAATCTTCCTTCGCCATCTCTTGTTTTTGTGTGTATATTATTTTGTCAAGAACGTCGGACTTGGCTATTTCTTTCCATGCGTCCCAAGTTTACATCGCCTTCCTTAATTTAGGTTGCTCCTTCCTCACGGTAGTGAGCGATTCACCAAATCCTTGGTAGTGATAGTCACCGCTTCCCGTGAAGCGGATGACTTGATTCCTTCATCGTGAATCTCGGCATTCACGTAGAATTGTGCGACCTCCTCCACGTAGGTCATAGGATATTCGGCGTTAGAAACGGTTTTGATCCCCGACGTTTCTAACTTTCTCCGCGATTTTCTTCACCAGGGTGTCGTCGGACCGCTTCACCATTCCGTCGAAACCACGGTCGAAGCCGGTGTGGATTTGTTTTCCCAACTTGGTAAAGTCATAAGTTGGTGCCATTTCTTAGAATAATTTCAAGAAAAATTCGAAATAGATTTGAAGTTTGATAGGGTTTCGAGAGTATTTGCCTTTGCCTTTTTGAGAGAGAGAGATTAAACAGTTTTTAGAAGTGTGAGAGAGAAACGGACGAAAATGGTTTAAATATGGTTTATGAAAGGCGACGCAGACGGTTTTGAATCGTGATCGAAATCAACGGCTTGGATTTCGCGTGACATATTGAGCGATTCATGTCTCGTATTTAATGCGGCAGAACATTTATATCCAATCATAGGCTTGGTGTGCGGCTTTATGTCCGTACACATCATCATTATCTCGACGTGTCTCTTAAAACATTTCGCTTAAGTCAAAAACGATTGCGTTTTTGTCACTTTGCTCATAAGTTAATCAGCTTATCTCTTAGCCGATTTAACTCGCTTCTCACATTTCTCTTAGTGACTCAAATTATCGGTGACTTGATATAGCCGACTTTCCGATCAAATTTGATTCTTCGAGCTTACTTTTGTTTTCACTCTTTTTCACCTTCTTTTCTGTTCCATTCCTTTTCTTTGATTCTTCCGTGTCTCGGCCTTAGCTCAATTAGCCCCAACTCATGTTTGAGTTCTTCAAATCTTGACTCACATAATGGTTTTGTGAAGATGTCGGCTAGTTGCTTTGTCGGTTGAGATATATTCCAAGATAATGTCCTTCTTTTCAACATGATCTCTTATGAAGTGATATCTCGACATCTATATGTTTTGTTCTTGAGTGCAACACAGATTTTGAGTGATTGCAATTGCGCTTGTGTTGTCACACATGATTGGAATTTCTTTTTCTTCAACTTCATAATCTCTGTTTGTTGTCTCATCCATAGGACTTGGGCACAACAATTTTGCCCATAAGCCTATGTATTCTCGCCTGTTTGTAGAGGTGGCTATTGAGTTTTGCTTCTTGCTAAACCAGAAATTAGTCTTTCTAGCATTTGACATGTGCTGAAGTGCTCTTCCTGTCCACTCGCATCCAAAGATAGTCAGTCGAATAGCCAATTAGCTTGAATCCACCTTCCTTTGGATACCATAGGCCTACTTCCCTCGGCTTCCTTTTAAGTATCTCAATATTCTCTTAGCTGAGTCATATGGCTCTCTTTTGGAGCAGATTGAAATCTTGCACATACACCTACAAAGAAAGGTGATGTCCGCCTGCTAGGCTGTGAGATAGAGCGGTGATCCAATAAGTGCTCAGAACTTGTTTGATCTACAGGCTTGCCATCCGCATCCATGTCCATTTTGGTGATGTGTTCATTGGTATTTTTACGAGAAGACTTCTCCTCCATACCAAATTTCTTCATTAAATCTCTCTGGTGTATTTTGTTTGACTTATAAAGGTTCCATCCTTTTGTTTCACTTGAAGTCCAAGGAAGAATGTCGACTCTCCCATCATGCTCATTTCAAATTTACTTTGCATGAGGTTTGAGAATTTTTCACACATGACTCTTTGTTAGTGGATCCAAAAATGATGTCATCCACATATATTTGAACAAGCAAAGTATACTCTTCTTGTCTTGAATTCGAAAAGTGTTCTATCTACTTTTCCTTTTGTGAATCCATTTTCATCGGGAATTGTGACGGGGTATCATACCATGCTCGGGTGCCTGTTTCAACCGCACAGGGCTTTCTTGAGTTTGTATACTTTGTCTCCAAGAGTCTTCTCGCTCAAACCCTGGAGGTTGTTCAACATACACTTCTTCTTCCAATAGACCATTTAGGAATGCACTTTTTACATCCATTTGATATACAAGTGAAATTTTTGTGAGCAAAGATAGGCAAGAAACATCCTTATAGCTTCCAATCTTGCTACAGGAGCAAATGTTTCATCAAAATCTATTCCTTCTTCTTGGCAATATCCTTTGGCTACCAGTCTTGCTTTGTTTCTTACCACGTAACCTTCCTCGTTCATCTTATTACGAATACCCATTTGGTTCCAATAACATTTTGATGTATGGGTCTTTGTACTAATTCCCATACTTTATTTCTCTCAAACGATTGACTCTTCTTGCATAGCTTGAATCCAATGTGTGTCATCCAATGCTTGTGACACATCTTTGGGCTCTATTCTGCGAGATGAAGCATGTGAACATCGCTTCTTGTTGGGTTGGATCTTGTCTTGACGCCTTCTCTCATGTCTCCAATGACAAGTTCGGTGGATGGTCTCTCACCATCTTACGTCCAGGTTGAAGTAAGTTACCGGATTGATCGACTTGTACCGTGTTGTGTTCTTTGGGTCGCCTCTCTCGTGATCACTTTCATTTGCAGATTTTTCCACCGCTTTTGAGATTCGGCTATCTCATCTTCTTCTCAATTGATAATCCCCGCTTGACATCAAAGGGACTCTTTCGTAAGATTAGATGTTTCAAACTTATCGGTGACTCTTCAATGTCTTCTCCATTTATGTTTGGCTCATCGAATACTACATGAATGGATTCTTCTCAGAACCATAGTTCTTTTGTTGAGTATTCTCAGTAGGCTTTGCTTTGGTGAGTATCCTAAGAAGATACCCTCATCGCCTTTAGCATCAAAAGCCTTTAGGTTGTCTTTGCCATTGTTGTGGATGAAGCATTTACATCCAAATATCCACGAAATATGCAACATTTGGTTTTCTTCATCCGGATCTCATAGGGAGTCTTTGTCAACCGCCTATTTATCATACATCTGTTTTGGGTGTAGCGGTGTGTTGATTGCTTGACCCCAAAATCTTTTTGGTAACCCCGCTTGACTAACATGGTCCTTTGGCCGCTTCTTTGAGGGTTCATTTCCTTCTTTCTCGCAACTCCATTCTCTTTGTGGAGTCCTTGCACCGTGATAGTTCATGACCAATACCATTCTCAATACAAGATCTTGAGTTATTATTCCATTGACAAACTCAGTTCCTCTATCCGATCTTATTTTGATAATGGTTTGACTCTTCTCATTTTGTATCCTCTTCATCATTTGTGGTAGCTTTTGTAGAGTTTCTTTCTTCTTGCACATGAATATTGTCCATGTATATCTTGAGTAATCATCTACTACCACCAAGGTGTATTTCTTTCCACTTATGCTTCTTTTGGTTCCCTGGGCCAAATAGATCCATATGAAGCGGATGCAATATTCTTGTTGAGGATGGACATGTCTTTTTTCTTTGAACGACGACTTGACTTGTTTTCCTTCGACATGCATCACATGTACTCTCCTTCTTGTATACCGAGTCCGGAAGTCCTTCCACAAGATGACTTCTTGCTAGTTTGTTGATCGTTTTGAAATTCGGGGATGACTCGACTTTTTGTGCCATGACCCAACTTGATTCAATTTGTGCTTTCTTTGCTAGTAGACAGTCTTTGGGTGTTGCGAGTTGACCAATCCACTACATACATATTTTTCTGTCTACATCCTTGCAAAGACAACTTCATTAGATTCAACATTTTTGATTTGGCATATTCCCATGTTGAATCCAACATTGTAGCCCTTGTCACGAGTTGATGATGCTTAGTAAATTGAAGTTTAGTCCTTCAACATATGCAACATCGTGATTTCTAAACCATTCCTCCGGATGGATCCAATGCCTCTTATTTCACCAGGAGCTTCATTTCCTCCAAATATGACTTTGGCTCCTTTGACTTCCTTGAATTTTGACAGATTTCTCTTATTTCTGTCATATGTCCGGAGCGACCACTATCCATGTACCAGGTTCCTTGGCACTCACTGCTCTTGAACACCGCAATCAAGGAAATTAAGTTTTAGGTACCCATTCTTGTCCGGGTCCTGAGGGGTTAGAATTATAAGATGACCCAACCAACCTATAGCCAAATGATTTGACTCTAAGAGGTTGCCATCTATATCTGCCATAATCATAATCAATCCTGGCAAATTGCTTGGGGAGTCTCCAGGTTCATACAAATTTATCTCTTTTTGTCCAGTATGCCTCGCATATGTGTTTTAGCAATTGCCTTTCTTGGGTAATTGTGGTGTCTTTGAGTGTAGTGCCTAGGTGCATATGTGTCCGATGAAAGCTCTTATGCTTTTGGAATGGCCTTTGTTGAGTTCTAGGCCTTTGCCATTTGGGCTTGTATTCCATAAGTCTAGACTTGGTAGTTCACATTATTCGATCGGCTTGGCTTGGATATTTTCTACCATTCCCATCATATGTATTTCTTTTATGAGTTTTCGGGATTTTTGGTAGCTCGCTTCTTCTTTCAGAGTATTTTTGTTTGGAGTCTCTTTGAGGACTCAAATTTGAATCTCTTCTGTTTGTATCCTTTCAAAGACTCTCAATCGGTCGTTTTCCTTTTCCTTTGTAACCAAGGCCGTTTGCTTAGTATTGTGCTTTAGATTGAAAGTGTGTGCATCATCTAGAGTTTTGGATTTTTCGGACTCTTCATGACTTGAAGATCCTTTTTCCAAAATTACTCCCGAGGTTTGACATGGCACAAAGGAATTGAATCCTGCTTTGTCTTGTTTCCACATTCTCTTTGACTCATAATAAGATCATCCAATGATTTAGATGCCTTAGTGAATGAGGCAATAACATTTTTGAGGTCATTCTCCCTCTTTTCTATAGCAGCAATTTCGCTTATTAATTTAGCATTTTCACCTTTAAACTTTTATTCTCATCACCTATTTGACTTAGAGTACTCGGCTCCTCCTTAGTCACTTTGAGTTTTGACTTTTGAGTTGGTTGTTTTCCTCATTCAATAGTGCGTGTGAGGTTTTAATGTGCTCAAAATCTTTCATCATTTTGCCTAATGAATCATAAAGATCGAGTGGGTGATGAAGTGTGTGTGTCGCGATCACTATCACTAGTGTATGTCGAGCTTGTTGAGTTAGATCGTACCTCATCTTCTTGATCTTGTTCTTTGGCCATTAAGCGGATCAAGGCTTCTTCTTCGAGTCACTTGTGTAGTCGGCTTCTTCATGCTCTCGAGTCAGTGTCTCCTTGACTTGGTCAGTGTCTCGGCGATCTCTGCGCCATCATTGCCTTTTTCTTCTCTTGTCTTCTTTTCTCAAGACCTTTTCTTTCTTTCTTCGTTTTCGACTTGTTGACTACGAGGATATGAGCGAGTCAATAGCATAGTGACCTGGTTGTCTACAATTCCAACATAGATATTGACCTTTTGATCACTCTCTTTCTATTCTTGAGTTGTCATACTTTGATACTCAACTTGTTGATGATCATTCTCTTGGTTGGCCTATCATCCCTTGATTTGGAGGAGCCGAGTGTCTTCCCGGAGGATTCACCCTTTCCTCTCTTGTAGTTCTTGTTAAAGAACTTGTTAAATCTTTTAACCATCGGGCTATTTCTTTCGGGTCAATTGCCTCTTTGACCTCAGCTCTCCTTCCATCTTTGACAACTAGAAGCAATTTGTTTTGGTACAAAATTGTCTCTTCCTCGGTCTTTCCTTCTCACTCAAACTCGTAGGCTTTGAGGTCCGAGAATAACTCATGATTGGATGTCTTTGATAGGTCCATGGAGTGTCTTAATGCCATGACCTTCATCTCCCATTCATTTGGAAGACTTTTTAGGATCTTCATACACATTTTTCTTGTGTATATTCCTTTCCAAGTGTAGACAAACTCATTTGTGATTTACGTAAACCGAGCATCCGGTTGATCCAGGTTTTCTCCCGAGATCATTTTAAAGTTCTCAAATTTTTGTACAAATTTGAAAGTTTGTTTTCTTTGATTTTCTCACGAGCCTTCACAAATCAATGTCGGTTTGTCCCAGATTTCTTAGCGGTTTTGCAAGATTTCACTTTATTGAACATGGCTTTGTCCAAGGTTTTGTAGAGAATATCCTTGGCTACATTGTCCAGGTTGTATCTTTTTTGTCATCATTTGTCCACTCGGTTCTTGGTTTTTCAACCATGATCGGTCCGGTCTTCAGATCTTCTTCCCCTTACCGCAACTCTTCAGGTGTGTTCACCTTTAATATTTGCAGAGGCCCATCTTCTATCACTATCCACATCTCATCATGTAATCTTTGATAGATGAGCCTCGCATACGAATTTTCCAATCATCAAATTCTTCAATAGTGAACATAGGGATACGTGTTAGATTTGCTTCCATGATAATAACTTTTAATGATAGAAAAGAGTTTTGAAAGCTCAAGTACTAAAGCAGACTTTTGAAAAGTTTGGAGATCTAGTTCAAGAATAACCGGTGCGGAGGGTTCAATGAACCAACCGCTCCGATACCACTTGTAGGTCCCAAGGGGTGTAAGTGTAAGGTTTAGAAGGGGGGTTGAATAAACCTTACCAAATTTTCGATTTAGGCCTTTTAAATCTCTAGAGTTCTACAGTTGTGTCCTTGATGGACAGTCGAATTAGTCACTTAGTAGAGTTAATCTCTCAACAGACTCATTTGAGTACATTAATAGAGTAACTCATTTGTTTACTATAATTTGACTCATTTTGTGGTTTTGTTTTTGGAAGACTTAACACCCTTAAGTTTGATTAAGCAAGTTTTTACATCTTGATTTAGTACTTATCAATTATTAAATGGATAGCAAATTTATCGTGAGATATAAGCAATTAAAAGTGCGAGATATTTAAATGTCAGAAAGTAAATGACACAAGAAAGTTTTTATAGAGGTTCGAAGATGGGGTAATTCTTCTACTCCTCTCTTCTCCAACTCGGAGGAATCCACTAAGTAATGATCGGTTTACAAAGTGGTAATTGATCCAGATACAAGTCTTGATCACAACGGCCGACTTGATCCTTTGGGACTCGCCCGAGACGCCTTGATCACTCATTTTGGCTTCTCATACGACTCGGCTTCTTCTTCAGGCATTTGCTGCGCTTGCTACTACAGACTCACTTGCTCAAGCACTTTGGATTTGATCACGAAGCCCTCCAAAAGCTTAAGACTTGGTTCACCTTGAACCTTTCTACAATCCTTCTTGGAATGTAGACCCCTTGTTTTGATATTTTCCTCTTCAACTCGATTGAAGTTCTCTTTCCTTCACAGGTAAGTGTTGGATTGATGTACTTGAAGTGTAAGCTTGAGGATTGAGAATGTTTCGAGTTTTTGATAAGCTTGTATATCTCACGTGTGTCATTCATCACTCTTCTCAAACAAACTCCTCGGCCTTTTATAGTGAACTTTCAAAAATTTGCCCGTTGAAGAGATAGGCTCATTTTTGAAAATCACTTTGCGATCGTTGGTATGCAGTTCTTGGAATTGCCATTTCCTCGTATGAAATGTTTTATCACCTTTCGAATTCGACACGGTGTAGTGCTTCCCGTTCATTTCTTTTGCACGCTTCTCGGGATGAGCACTCCAAGAAAGGTAGTATGGAGATATTACTTGTTTAAGTAAATCTCTTGATTTCTCGCACTGCAACGGTTCTTTTACGATTATCTCGACTTGATTGCATTTCCTTGCTTTCCCAGGTGACTTAGAGTCGCCTTCCAATCATGGATGACTCTTCTTGTCACTTGACTTGAGACTTGGCTTTCTCTTGAGTTGACTTGGTCGATGTTCCACTCACAGTGCATCTCACCGCTTCTTGATCGAGTTCAGCCTGTCTTTCTTCTTTGTTGTACTCGGTTGTCTCGCAGTGAGTTTTCCTTCAAGCCTCCAGGTTGTCTTCTTGCAAGTTGGAGCGTAGGCGACTTAACTCGGCTCGGCCACTCTAATTGTTACAATACATTTCAAAGCAAGAATTGGTGGGAGCCAACTTTCTATTCTAAGTTTTTACATGGCATTCATCAAAATCTAAACAATAGAATTCCTAACAATAGGTTTGTTTTTATTGAGGTATTAATTATACAACAATATACTAAATTACCCCTATTTAATTCACTTGAAATGATATACCACCATTTAATGCAAGAGTAAAATAGGAAGAATAGGGAAAAAATTATAATCTCAATTACATTTATTATGTTTTCTTATCTGTGTGAATTCTTCTATTTGCCTATCTTTATGGGACGGAGAGAGTAGTTTATAAGAAACCACGGATTGTAATGCATTAATCTTTATCTTATTGTAAATATATATATTTTCGTGGAAGCCGATATTGTTCTCATTTAGTGCGAATAATTTATGATCACACGATCATCATCTTCGAATCATCAGCGATAAGTAACGATATAGAGTACTACGGCAATGAAAGAAACCTTTTGCATAAAACTAGAAAACTACTATTACTACAGATAAAAAAAAATAATAATAAGTTCAGATTGACTAAATTCATATTATCTACTATTATATATAATGTTTCAAAGGCAATGTGAACTATTTTTTAAATAAAAAGTGAGTCTTTGTTAATTTGGCTGCTATTATCTGCATACATATGATTTAATGGCTCGAAGATTATAATCCAAGCTTGATTTTAGTGTATCTAACAAATCATATACAAGTATATTATTTGACTTGGATTCATTCTTCTTGTAAATATTACTTGATTGCGCTATTAATAAATTTGGAGCTTCTACTAAAATTTGGCATTGTGTGATATATTTTCATGTGATATTAAGGCATGTGATCCACATGTAACAAATGTGAGACAAAACCAGAATTCTTAACAATATTTAAAAGAACTTATATTATTTCAAAGAAAAAAAGAACTTATAATATTTAAAAAGAATCTTTATGGTCGTTATTTGCAAGTTGCAATCGGCGGCTCATCCAATTCTGCAAATTGGCATTATTGGCCAGAATGGCTCTTCAGCAACCGCAGAAAATTTGAGACCTCTTATCTTCTTCCTTAGCATGACTATAATTTAAAGGATTATTACAAAAGATCCCATGAGATTTGGGCTAATTACAAAAAAATGAGATATTTAAATATTGCAAAAGACTAAAAAAACTCGGGTTTTCGATTCTGTGTAGAATTTAAGGGGATGACGGTAAAATTTCTAGAAATACCAAAGGGATTTTTAATTTGAAATATCTTTTGTTTATGAAAGAGGAACCGTAAAAACAGAATCAAATTTGGTTTTTTTTGTAATTAGCCGAACCTTACTTTTTTAATTACCCTATTTCAAATTTAGGCAAGCTCCCTTTACACATCATCTACTCGTACTTTATGTTTTCTTTTTTTCTTTCTTAATTTAAACTTTGTGGGTTATTTACCTTTCCATATTAGTTACGTTTTTGGGTAAATTAATTTGGATCCTCTAGAAGCTATGAAGCACCGACACACCTTTTAAGTTCACGTATCCGTGTCGATACGCTTTAGATACGGATACATCATGGACACATATAAATACGCATCCACAAAGTATCTAAATTTAAAAAAAAAAAAAAAAAAAAGAAAATACCTCGACACCGTGTCCGAGAGAGTAAAATCCTATCCTTCTAGAATTTGTGTAAATCTACATATGGGAAAGTCGTGTCCTTCAAAATTTTATGTAGATCTATAGATAGGAAGAACAAAATAGCAAAAAACACCACACGATTTTATCACCATCTCCTTAGCCACGGCGTTGTTTCCCTATTTGCTATGTCGATCCTTCTCTCATCCATAAATCAATCATGAACCTTTAATTTATCTTCAACCTTGATGCTTCACCATTCAATTTTCATTGTTTACTCTATAAATGAAAGAAACAATGGAAGTAGATACGCAGGAGAAATGAGAGAGAATGGTTGGGAGAGGTAGAGTAGTGGATTCACCTATCTTGTCCTTTTCTCTTTACAAAATGTTTTACAAGATAGTTTATGGGGTCAAACTTTTGGTAAAGAAAGAAATTGACTATATTTTTTAATAAAGTTGTAATGATATTCTGCAAATATGATAATTAATTGTTGAATTTTGTCAATTTAGTAGGTACAAAATTTATAATTGTACTATGTCGGACTTTTTGTATTTGTATGTTTATAAATGAGAAAAAATGTTATATTTCAATATTTATAAAATTTTAATGTTGAAACACGATATTTTTATTATACTTAGTACGCCTATATTTATAATAATATAAGAATATAATTATATATAAAGATATATATGTCGTACCGTATCCTTAAAATTTTAGAATATGTCATATTCTCGCATTCAAGTATCATACCGTGAGTGTCTCGTATCCGTATCAGGTGCTTCATAGTCTAGAAGTTTCATTTCTATTTTTTTAACACTAATGCAAGATATAAAAAGCGTAGCCTCCTTTTGTCTCAAATTCTCTTTTTCTTTTGTTTCGCTCCATTGTCCTTCATCATTAAGGGTGACTTTCGCTTTTTTTTGGCCTGAAATCTCATCATCTACTACTTTTTATCAATTTATTTGCTAAATAAGTGATTTTTCCACATAAATCAATCATCGGGCCAAGGGCCAAAATGCAACCCCTCTTTTTTTAAAAGAAAAATTAGTAAGAATTCTTTTTAAAAACAATTTTAGTTATAATTTGTTTGATTTTTCTTGGGTTTTCTATCCGCCCATCCCACTACCGTGTCCTGGCTTCGCCATTGAATTGAATTATTTGTTTGTTTTCTTGTTTGTATTTTCGCTATCTTGTGTAGCATTTGGTTTGTCGCCATCTTGTTTCGGTGTTTTTTTTCCTTTGCGGACAATTCAAGCAAGAAAGTTATTGATCCAATGATAACAAATCATATTTTGATTTTCAGATGTTCTGAGATCCTGGAATTCTGGATATTCTAGTTATTATAGATTTTTTTAAAAGTTGTAGGCTTTAATTTTTTTTATGGTTTTTAACATATTTATTTTTGTCTATCGATATACTGCTAGTTTGAATTAATCAATGAAATTACCTTCTTGCCAAAAATAAAGCACTAATACACGATATTTGGCATGTGTTGGTGATGTTGGGATATAAGTGATAAAATATTATTTGTAATAAAAAGTTCATATTTTTAAAATTCTCTGATGACCATGAAACAAATTAGACCACCAAATAGACATGTTGAAACTTGGTATGATTGAAAATATTGAAATTTGGTAGGATTGAAAATAATGAAGAAATCTTGTACAGTATCATTGTACAGTATGGTAGCCATTGTACTACATATATACATTTCAATTTTTCAATCAATATCTAATAATGTTTGTGTGTTTCATCATGATCAGTATTTTCTTCTTTGGGTGGCTCATGAGCTCTATCTTCTTCCTCTTTAGGTAGCTCATGGGCTCTATCTTTTTCTTCTTCTTTGTGATGATGCCCATGCCCATGGCTGGTGGCTTCCTCATGAGCCAAAGATTCCACATAATCCTCCAATTTGTCCTCTACTTCTTGAACCTGCATTTAAATACAAGAAAAAAATGTATCAATTACTATTATCCTAATTAAATACACTACAAGAAAAATATCAAAAAAATCACTACAAGAAAAAACCGGTTTATCTATAGAAAATCAGTAGATAAATATTAAAATAATTGTAAAGTGTAGGTAAAATCTCATTTGTAAAAATCCCCGCCTAGCCCCGATTAATCCCCACCTAGGCGCTAGGCCTCCCTTGTCCGCCTACGATTTTTTTTTTCCAATTAGGCTCGCCTAATCCCGCCCGAATCCCGACTAACCCCGCCTAAGCTCCACCTATCCGCTAGGCCCCAGTCTCATCGCCTAGCAAGCGCCTAGCGCTTTTTTACAACATTGGATAAAACCATTGTAGCTAAACATTTACCAACAAAATCTAATATTGTTGGTAAATATTTACTTTATTCATTTCATCGTAATTTAAAAATTGTCTCGTGATTTGTCGTTAATTTGTTGGTATAATTTGCGAAAAAATAATATATTTTCTTTCAGTAGGTATTTTGCGGGTAACTTATGTAAAATTTAGTGACAAAATTCTTTATATATGTCGGTATAATGGAATTTTCTTGTAGTGAATTTCTACCAAATCTTCTGTTCTTTTGAACAATTAGGACTTTCTTAATGCCAAAATAACGACAATTTTATTCTTTAATTGAAAATTTATATATGTTACATGCCATGTTTTTATAAAATATTATTGTTTTAAATTATAGTATATTATTAATTAAGTAAATTAATTAGGCAATTAATTTAATTACCTTGTCGATAAAGTCTCCGACTAAATGAGCATCTCTATTTGCTCTTTCCGCCACATGCTCAAAAAAATCCACCGCTTTTCTAAGTGCTCCGCCTTCTGGGAGATCATCGGCTATGTCCTCCGCCACTTTCTCCACTTCTCCGGCCACCTTTTCGACGGCGCCGACTATTTCTTCTACTGTCTCACACCGTTTCAACTTCATCTGAATTGAGTCAATTCATGTGTTAGAAAAATAAAAAGATACAACCGAGGCAAATGAGGTATTATTATTAAGGGATAATTATAAAAACACCCCTCAGGTTTAGGCTAATTACAAAAACCCAGAGATGTTTCAGAATTACAAAAGAACCCCTCAGGTTTGATTAAATCTTAAATTTAAGGGTGTAATTTAGTATTATTTATAAATGTCGTGGGGATTGTTTGAAATATTTTTGCATATGTACGATGGAATCAGGGGGTTTTTGCAATTTTTTTAAAAAATAAGGTTTTTTTGTAATTAGTCCGAAACCTCAGGTTTTTTTTTGTAATTATCCCTATTACTAATCCAGAAATTATGGAGGAAAAAAATATAAAACATAATCATTAAAAAAAAAAAAAGCATGCAACTTACTTTTGAGTTTAAGAAATGATGTCCATTTGTGGGTGATGAAGGGTAGAACTACTGTTATAGTTACTCCCACAATCCAATTTCTGCCAAAAATATATAAAAAATTAAAAGCAATAATTAATTTGCTGTGTTACATGAGGAAGAATCGTAAAAACTACCCGGAGGTTTGAGTTAATAATCAAAAAAAAAAAAAAAATGACTCAAAGGCAATGGCGTGAGCTGCAGGCGGAGCTAGACGTGTAACTTTGGGGGCTAAGTAATTTTGGGGGCTAAATCAATAAAAAATAATTATTGAGTACTAAAAATTAAAATTTTAAAATTAAATATACATAGAAATTATTAACTTTCAAAAAATTTGGGGGCTAAAGCCCCCCCCACCAAGGAGGATACGCCCCAGGCGTAGCAGGAATTAAGTCGAGGTGGGTTGATATACGAAATTGGAGTGTACCAAATAAAAAAATTAGAAAAATAGATATAAATATTAACTAATTTTTTTTTTAAAAAAATATACCTAGTAAATTTATTTTTCAAAAAAATTGGGGGGGGGGGGAGGGGTTGGTCCTCTGTCTCCGCTAATGCTCAAAGGTTTATGAAAATTACAAAAATCTCTTGAGATTTCATATGTATTATAAGTAAAAATATTACAATATTTAATTAGCCCCTTACATTTAAGACAAAATTAAACATTAGGAAGATTTTCGTAATTTTGAAATTTTTCTTGGGTTTCTGTAATTACCCTTAACCTCAGCGGTAGTATTTGTAATTATCATAATCGATCAAATTCGAAACACATGAAATTGAAAGGAGGCCCAGAAGGCGGCGGAGCTCCTGGATGAACAACACTACGTACAAGAAATCTCCTGAAAAATTAAAAGAAGGAAAAATAATAAATTAAAAACATTAATAAAAAATTGTGACTATATTTTTAGCCAATCGATCATATACCTAATTAATCATTAAATATTTCAACTAACTACATACCTTTTATTTTTGTCATCCTTTTGAGCTCTCCTATTATTATTGCCCCATAAAAGGCCTTGATCCTTATTATAAGAAATAACTGGATTTGAAGAAGAATAAAATGATATTATTCGATTTTGGACCTATGAGAAGGCTCAAATTGAAGACTAGGCAAAAAGCCACAAATAATAACAGATTTTGTAATGGACATTATTCTCTTAGCCAAAAAAAAAAAAAATGTATCACTCGAATAACACGAATAATAAACAATATTATACGAAACGTGGATAATAATAAGTACGAGAAATTTGTGAACTACGGGAATTTCTTTTTTTTTTTGGAAAGAATTGAAAATGAATTTTGGAAGGTGTTAACAGTAATCAGCTAAAGTTGTACATTTTATAGAAAGAAGAAAATGGCTGGAGACAAATGTTAGCAGACACGTTTTTAAGTTTTAATGTTCAAACTTTTCTTTTTCCCACCTGCTACATTTGATTTTTCAAATTTTCTAGGCTTTTATATTTGGTCAATTACTGTATATTGATTTAGATGGTAGCATTTTTGAATTTATCCTATTGTACATATATTAGGGGTTTCGTGTCAACTTACGTATTCAGATGACTTGTACATAAATAATGCTGAATTGGATTCGTATTATCAACTTGTTCCTTTTTTCCCGCAGCCATATATATTTAGGCTTAATTGCAGTTTGCAACTTTAGTCCTTTAACTCTTGAGAGTTGACAAACTCCGTCCTGTAACATTATAATATGGCAGACTTGGTCCTTAATGATTTTATCATTTAGTCAAAATAAGATTTCCAGTCTTGTAACTTTAAAAGTCGTATCAATTTTGTGTATGATGAGTATATTGGCTAAATGATAAAGGTATTGTGTGAAACAAATGAAATATTGAACACTTAGTTGAGACCAAAAATCGCACAAAATCATAACGTATAGGACTAAAATTGAACATATTAGAACTTATGGTATCAAAATTGAATAAAATCAAAATCTTATGGGATCAAAGTTGCTCCTAAAATGTTTACAGGACCAACATTGTTAGCTCCTTATATTTTTGGGACCAATTTTGCAATTATACCTATATAGTTCTGTAATATATATGCTTTAGATAAATGGGTTTTTATTATTTAGTTTTGTAATAATATTCAATTTTCTCAAAAAAATTGTTGAAGAGAAAATCAATTACTAGTCAATTTTATACAGTATTTATCATGTGTATAAAGAATAGAAATGAAGGTTTTTATGGGATATGGAAAACCGGCCCAGGTGAAGGCAAAGAGGCTGTTGATTAGCCCAAACGTTAAATGAGTTGGGCCATTAAAAGAAACAACTGGGCCTTTAAGTTGTTGAAATGGGAGTGAACTTATAGTTGAGTTGGGTTTTCGATTCACAAGAATGGGTCCAATGAATTTTTCAGGTGTTCATTATTTGAATATAGAGTTTTCAAAATAAAGTAGGAGTAATATTTTATGAGGTTGTCAACTTTTAGTAATAACATGATAAGATGTTATTTGAAATGCAATACCCAATTTAATTAATTAAGGACTTACATTATATATATATTACATGAATATATTGATGTACAAAAAAGTGACTCAAAATTAATTATATAAGTAGTCTGTGAACATATATTATTTGGACATGGTTGTGACAGAGATTTGGGGTACGATTTCATCACCTTTCCGTTTCAGGATATGTACTAATATGTGGTGCTCAATAATAGTGGAAATCCTATATTTTCTCGTATGTTTGAATCTTACCAAACATCTATTTAATTAATATAATAATTAGATCTTGTCTATGAACCTTACACTATAAGAAAAATCGGTTTACCTCTGATTTTATGTAGTTAAGTATTCGGATAACCGTAAAGTGTAGGTAAAATCATATAAGTAAAATCATTGTAGATAAATATTTACCTACATATTTTTGAACTGTTGGTAAATATATAGAGTATTTATGTTGATAAATTTAAAAACTATCGGTGATTTATCGGTATAATTTGTAAAAAATAATATTTTTTGTTTTGTAGATTTTCTGTAAAATTTAGTGACAAAATTATTTATTTCAATAAATTGGAACCTTAACCATAATCGGTGTTCTAAAAATCGCTGGCGCTAGTCGGGGCAGATCGGGCCTAGCGCTGGCGGAGCTTGGGGCGGGGTTAGGCGGGACATGAGCGGGGTTAGGCGGGATCTAATTAGAAAAATAACGTGAGACGGAGAAGGAGGGCCTAGCGCTGGCGGGGACTAATCGGAGCTAGGACGGGTCTTTTAGAAAAAATGACCATAATATAACATGTGGCATTTGTTACGTACCAATTAGAATAATCGTGAATCTATTTTTTTCTTAAAGTACAAATCCCTGGGGAGGAGAGAGAGCTAGGTGGGAATCGGCGAGGCACATGTGACATGCCCGAGTCTACAAACGCCGCCTTACCCATCGGGCTACTAAAGGATTCCTTGTCAATCTTAAGTTTTCAATTATACATTGTGTATGAATTTTTATTTAAAACATACACTTGAAATTACTCATATAGACATGATGTGCATATGTTATATATATGAAATAACATCAAATTAAAATAAATGTTCTAATGTCCTTAATATCATGATTGAGCCACGATTTACATCGGTTGTCTTGAAGTCGATGTAAATAGTCCCCATGATTTACATCGGTTATTAAAATAACCGATGTAAATAGTGCAATAATTTACATCGGTTGTATTGCAACCGATGTAGAAAAAAATTTCTACATCGGTTCCATGTCCGATGTAAAACGTTCCCCCTATACCACTACGCTGGATACTACATCGGTTTGAAAACCGATGTAGAATGTGGCCCATAACCGATGTAAAAAGGCTGTTTTGTAGTAGTGCATATATATCACATTTCTCTATATCCACTTTAAGACTAATCTCATCACAAATATATTGCTGCAAGGCAATATCAAAATCAAATATATCCAACCATATATTCGACACCAATAAAGATGTATATAAGATCGCATTCATAAGATAAATTCTGGCGTTTAATTACCCCAATAACATTTTGAGGATTTTAAAATAAAATCCCCTCTTCTGTAATTATTTCATAATAAACTGAGGTCAATCAAAAATTTAATTCCAGTATTATATAAAAGTGTCATATACAAATCAAATTAAAACATACATAAATCTAATAAGTTTGAAGGATTCCATACAAATTTTAAAAAAATCCAAAAATATTATACTAGACAAACATTCAAACCCTACATCGATCTCTATCAGTCTATCCTAAATATTTCTGTTGGGACTACATATTTTCAACAAGATTGTAGTTACACATAGTAATTAAACCTAACCTATCATTATCATATCTAACACAAACCTTAGATCAAACTAACTACATTACACAAATTAACATCACATATCCAAATTAACACACAATAGTACTATGTAACCCTAATTATGATATCCCCATCATAATTATCCTAAATCAACACACACTACATAAATCAAAGAGAAAAAAATAATCAAACATTACATACTAATCAAGATGAGAGTCCCACACCAAGAAAATCTATAAAGGGAACATCTTTCTTTTGCATAAATTTCTCCTCAACCTTTTGCTCAACATTCGTCCTCGTTTTGCCAAAATGGAACGAATGTTCTCCCATATTATTTCTCCGCTCCTGTTTATCATCTCATATTCCAAATAACTAAAGGGATTCGAAACACCCCTCTTATTCGAATCCTCGTATCCACTAAATATCGAAAAATTGCTAGATTGCTGATTCGAAAAACCACTAGGCCACGTGCGAGAACGACGACATAGACAATATATTTTTGTCTTTGTTCTGGCTATGTGGATCGAAATTAATTCAACATTCCGATCAAAACTGATTTTCGACCCATAATTTTCGTTGTTGAGCTTCGGATTTTTCGTCGAAAAATGTAATTAGTTGGAGAATTGGAGTCATGACTAATAATATTGGTAAGAATAATATTGTGATCTTGATCATGTGTTGATCTTTTGCCACAAATCTTGGATTTTTCTCTTTGTTTTCTGGCCATAATAACATGCCAATGGTTTTTCACAGCATTATCAGTTCTACCAGGAAAAAGCCTTGAAATAAGTGCCCATTTATTGCCATGTATTCTGTGAGCTGCAAGAAGCCTTTCTTCTTCCTCTTCTGAGAATGGCCTTCTGTTTATTCTTGGGTCAAGCTGATTAAACCACCTCAATCTACAACTTTTACCTGCATTATATATAGAGTCCGTCGGATTTTCGGTCTTTTCTCCATAGTAAAAATATTTTTAGTCATTTTTAATTCAAATATCCACTTTATCCTATTTTTTTCAGTTTTGGGACCAGTACTTAACTAGGTACCACCACATTATTTTATTGAAAAATAGCAAGCATTTTTAGAAAATACATGAAATGTATATGATCGTCAGTTTTTAGTCAAAATGACTAAAAAAACATGTTTTTGAAAACACGTGGCTATTTTTCATTTTCACAAAATATATATAAGTGGCCAATTTGGGCCATTGCCACTTATATATATATATATATATATATATATATATATATCATAGTTATATAAAATTAAGTTCTAATTCATTAAATTATTAAATAGTGTTATGGCAATATTAATTAACTAGTTTATATAGAAGGAAAATTACAGATATCATGAACATATTAATTCTTCAAATTCCCTAAAACAAAATATATGCAAACATTTTCTGGGTCATGGATTAGTTCAAAGCAAAGATTTTTGGATGCACCACATGTTTTTGAATTAAATTACACATATTTTTTAAAGTATCACATAATATGTTCTAATTTAATTTTTGGGATATAAAAATTATAACTAATTATGAGGGCTTGAATTATGGAAAGTAATTATCAAAACTTTTTTTTTTTTTTTTTGAGGGGGTAATTATCAAAACTTGATGTCTACTACTATAAGAAATTAAACCCTAATCTTTAAATATATATTAATTAGCACAAAATTGAATAAAATTGAAATTGAAATTATAGATTTAGGGTTTTATATATACTACCCTACACCACATACACAAACACAAAAACACACAACATACCTGATCTTCCTTGAAGCTTTTCAGCAATAGAATTCCAATTTTGAGGGCCATATTGTTCGACGAGCTGCCGGAGTTTTTCGTCTTCGGCCGGTCTCCAGTGGCCTCGAGGACAAGTCCTCGGATCATCGCTGATCCACCACATGTAGTTGTTTCATCCATCCGATCGAAGTTTGAAACTATATATATCTAAATCATGAAAAATATACTCATTAATCGTTAGAGTGATTATATATCTAGTCCAGAAATGATCTGTATATATGACAAAAAAGCGTTGTTTTTGCACTACAAAATGGATCTTTTACATTAAGGGAAAAAATAAAGTTTCTCTGTTTTGCTTATGGCCCATCAATAGTAAAAAGTTGTTTACTTGTGTCAAAAATTTCTTCTCATTACTTGATGATGTGCATACTTGTCAAATATGTCGTTTCACAATGGACACCCTAACCGGATGGGCCGATATAGGAATATAGGGTTGGCGGATAGAAAACCCAAGAAAAATCATATAAATTAGCACTAAACAGGAATAATTAATCTTTCGAAAAATAAATGTCCTATTTTTTCCTGCATAAATGAATAATATTTCCAAATGTTTTGGGATTCAATATTGTTAAATACGATGAAGAAAGTGGTATAAATGTTAAAACTCATACAAAATGAAATAATATTCGAAAGAAACCAGGAAAAAAATGCAATATTACAATGGTATGTAGATATGAACACAATATGGGTACGTTGATCGATCATATTTCTTCAATTCGGCTATGAATGTTTCTAATAAAACATGAAAAATCAATTTGAATGAAAAATATAGTAGTCGATCCAATTAATACCATAAAGCACCTAAGAACGAAAATAGCTAGATGCAATCGAATCTACGAATTAACAACGAACAAAAGCAATATGAACGTAAATCGCAATAAAAAAGAGATAAATCTCAAGTTTTCAATATCAACTCAACCATTTAAAATTAATAACAAAACAAATAAGATCAAACTCCTACAACAACAAAACTCCTAACTTAACTAGGAAACATTAAAGATAAACTATAATAAATGAATCATAAGCACACGTATCACTTCCTTAAATATAAGATATTGTAAAATCCTAAAAGCGAAAACACAATATCTCATCTTCATCAAATTAAAATAATACCTTGAGTCCGAAAAAAAAAACTTGAAGAGCTTTTAGCCAGGAAAGATTGCTGATCAGAGTTCTTCGAAGACGATTTTTAGTTAAGAATTGATTTTCAAGAATTATAAATAAGTGCAAGGCCTTTTGTTATATAAAGCTTGAAATTAAGTACAACGTCAAGCAGGTCAGGAATATAAAGCCTGTTATTCAATTATTGCTATGGTTGGTGACCTCTCCATGTTTTCACTTATATACATATTTATATTAAAAAGTTTAACACTATTGGATTATGTCCCTATACGTGTTTAACAAGACTTATTGGCTTTTTTCATCATTAATTGCACATTTGATTTTCACGAAACAGGATATCAGTTAATTTTTAACAATATTAATACAATCTGAACTATATCCATGTTCAAGACTTTATTGTTTAGACAAATTCTTATAAATTAGCTCTAAATTTGATTTGATTGTCACTAGCAAATTGGAATTTTCGTGTTTTCTCCATTAACTTCTAGCTATGTTCAAAAGAAATCATACATTTTTCTTTAAATCTCTTTTTTTAAGTACAAATTCTGGTTGGAGAGTTAGATGGAAATCGAACTCATGCACAAGCCAGAGTTTTACAAGCACGCCCGATTTATACTTATTGTACTTAATTTCCTTATATCTAAATATCTAATGCTTCCCTCAAAAACAAATATCTAATGCAATAAGATATATTATTGATTGTATTAGTTAACCTTATAACTATGTGGAGATAATAAGTCATATAGATCCCTAGCTCTAGGGATGGCAATGGGCGAATGGAGATTTGGTATGGAACATACCATCCCCGTCCTCGAATCTCA
The DNA here is from genome assembly GCA_016081115.2 of Rehmannia glutinosa. NCBI lineage: Eukaryota > Viridiplantae > Streptophyta > Magnoliopsida > Lamiales > Orobanchaceae > Rehmannia > Rehmannia glutinosa. The sequence goes on from CM071926.1 coordinate 115,918, forward strand.
TTTTAAATATCATCTCTGTACCATTTCTGTACCATTTTCCGTTTTGGGCATCCGTACGGGGATGGAAAATCCCCGTTTAGGAAACGGGGTCCCACAGGATTCGAGGTCCCTATTTTGTATTTATTAATAAAAAATATATTTTTTATTTAAAATAGTTAATAATTAAAATAGATAAAATATCATGAATCACTAGATAATCTTATAATAACTTTACAATATAAAATACTTTAACAAACCGAGTTAAATACAACAATCTTCAAAATACAAAATCTTGTAATTATGAAAATTAAAAATCATTACTATATAAAACACATAATTTGTAGAGTTTAATTTTACAATCTAATAAAATAAAAAATATAAACATAATTAATATTAATAATATATATATATATATATTTCGGTGAACGGGACGGGGATGAGAAATTCCCGTTTCATCTAATCGGGACGGGACGGGGATGGGACGGGCGATAACATACCATTCCCGTCCCATCCTCGGTTTTAGAAAAGCGGGAATCCCCATCCCCTCCCATCCCCGAATTAATTCGGGATTCCCATCCCAATTTATTAGAGTACCAACGGGGATAAAAAAAAAAGGAAACTTCACTAGTTCTTAACAATGTTCTAAAAGCGCTAGACGCTAGTCGGCGGCAGATTGGGGCCTAGGACCAGGCGGAGACTAATCGGGCACGCAGAAGGTGGGCGGGGTTAGGCGGGGCCTAATCGGAAGAATAATGTAGGCGGACAAGGGGAGTCTAGCGCCTGGCGGGGACTAATCGGGGCTATAGGCTGGGATTTTTAGAACAATGGTTCTTAATAAAACCAGGTCAAGATTATTTTCTTCACCGCCTAAGTATTAGTTAGTCAAATACAAATGAAGTTTAAGACAGTAATTAAACAAACTTATTGGTTTCCTGAATACATTGTACATTCCAGGCGCGCAGATGATAAGTCAAAAGCAAATTAATTACTTAGAAAGAAATAATGCAATAAATTATATAAAATTGATTTCTTAACAGACTGATTATTCCATACCCCACGAAATTAAGCTCTTCTAATCTGATGGTTTAACGATAGTTTGTAAAATAGTTTAACCATTAACATCACTATTGAGCAAATCACACAAGGCATCTCCAACGGTGGGTGTAAAATCAGTATCTAAAAACCCTCAATCAATTAAGCTGTGTTGATATGTCTTTCCCATCATATATATGTTAGACATTGTACTCTAATCAAGTTAAATTAAGTGTTCTAATCACAAGTTAAATCATGTAGTGTTACATTGTCGAGCCGCCTTTCACTTGTGTAATAAGCATTTTTTTATATGGAAAATAATTTGGGATTTTGGGAGTGTTTTGAAACAATTTATGTTTTTGGAAGGGGTGATTTATAGAGGCAGAAATAAAAGTAGTTAGGCATTAGAAATTGGTTGTATTTGCAAACAGAATGTGAAAGTAGAGAGTGTCTGGTGAAAAAAATTAAAAATACTTATTTGTTTGTAAAAGATAAACTAAAAGCGAGAATCAAAAATCTAAAGCGCTTATCTCTCTCGGTTTTATATTCGGTTAAGTGTAGCGAGAATCGAAGCAAAATTGACATTTGTAAATATTAAAAAAATAACTTTTTTCAAGCCAAAAGCAAGAAATATTTTTTTACTGATTGCAAACATCCTGATATGCCTGTACATGTGTGTGGTGGGTATATATGTTTGTTTGTTTGAGTGTGTGTGTGTGTGTTGTGTGGGATTTTAAAGGGTTTTATAGAAATGTATATATATATATATGTGTTGGATGAAAATAATTGAGTTGAGGGATAACTAAAAAAACAAATCAAAACTACCTATCCATTCTATAACCTTGAAGCACAAATTTCTAGGGTTGTTCATTTTTCGAATCAATTTGAAATTTGATTCGACTCAATTTGAATTTTAATTTCGTATTAGGATTTTTAAATTTTGAATCGAATTTTGAATCAACTCAATTTCGAATGTGAATATTCGAATCGAATAACGAATTGGGGAACTTTTTTGAATTCCATTCGAAAATCCTAATTCGAGGTGAAATTCAAGTAAATTCGATTTGTATTCGTATTTTAATTCAAATTCGTGTACTGATTCGAACTCAATTAAATTCAAATTTAATTTATATATTATATATTTTAAATATTATGCCAACATTGCATATGCAAATAGAAATAATATTATTAGTTGATATATAAATAACATTTATCTTTACATTGCATTATAATAAAATTATTGCAGTACAATTATAATATTGGTCATAAACATTGTTCTAAAAATTCCCGACTAGCACCAATTAGTCATCGCCTCACCTAGACATTAGGCTCCCCTTGTCTACCTGCCGTTTTATTTCGATTAGACCTTGTCTAACCCGACCAAGGTGGCTAGGCCCCTGACTTGTCGTCACTAGCGCTTAGCGCTTTTTAGAATAATGGTCATAACTAATTTTACAATTCAATCTCATTTGTAAGTTTCAAGGATTTTTGTTTAGTTTTTTTATCTTTAAAATAATAATATGATTTTGATTATTTATATAATTTGTTTCATTATAGAATTCTTTAGTTAAAAAATTTAAATTTTTCTGAAAATATGGTTTATGGATCCAAAAATATGGGCCCGAATATGAATAATGCACGGTCTATCGACAAATTTGGATTTTGGATTGACTCGAATTCGGTTCAAAAATCGATAAATTTAATTCGATTGAATTTAATCGAATTAGGATCGAATTTCGAATTGAGGTTTTAAAATGTCCATTCGATTAATTCAATTCGAGGAAGTCGAAGAATTCAGAATTCGATTCGATGAACACCCCTACAAATTTCTATTGATGTTCGCCTAGGGGTCGAAATTTGAGGAAGAAGCAAGAGAAGGAGACTTCGTCTTTTCTTTTTTTTTTTTTTTTTTTTTTTTTTTGTGCAAAAAAATGAAGACTTGGATTTTGAGGTGCTAGAGTTTATTTTTCAAGATTATTATTATAATCTTTAAGTTTTGAGTACATTTTCTTATTTAAGCTTGAAGCTTCCAATTTTTAACAATAAAATATAGTTTTGGATGTCATATAGGGGTTGTCTATGAAGAGCTTGAGTCATAAAAAGTTAGATACAAGGAAGAAAACCGCATTCTAGACCACTACTTGAAGCCAAGGTGTACCTGAAGTTCGCACTAATTACAAAAGACCTCTAAATACAAGTTGTTTGATTCTTTTTTACCTTTCCTTGTAAGCTAAAATATTTTAAAAATCCACATGATATTAATAAAAATATTACAGCTATCTCCTCATATTAATCTAAGACATAATTAAAATATTGTTGCAAATCTTTTGATGCGAGTTTATAGGAAAGCGAAAAATTACGAGAATCGGATGGAATTACAAATTACGAAAACTCATAAAAACAAATGACCGGATTGTGTGTTTGACACATTATCCTTAAAAGCAATTTGTTCCTATCTCGACGCCTTTGTTTTCTAGGATAATACGGGAAAATCGGATTACCTTTGTACCCGCAAATCAACTTACGCCCTGAATTTTACCACTAAAATATACAGGAGACCAAGAGGATATTTAGAGCAATATGAGAAAAATTATATCAGCGCAAATGAGGAGTATTTTTGTATGATTTTTGACATTGGAATGTCTCGCTCTTTATATTGAATATCCAAGAATCGAAATTAAATCTTATTTCTTTGTTACACAACAATAACACTTCTTTATTCATAAATGAGATATCAATTCAAAATTGAATTTATTACAAGTAGGAATTAATATAGTATTCTGATTACTATAAATTCGAAAATAATAAAAAACAATTATGTTATTCATTTTGAGGACTTTTTTTTAAAGTCCGAAAATTAAAAATGCAAAACATAGGCTAGACTATGTGGCTCGATTTCGGTGCGACATTCGTATACGCAAGTCGCGCTCGGAGCCCGAACTTAGGACCATGATTTGCACACTTCCCTTGCGGACGGCGTGTAGAGAGAGCCTACATGCAATATAATCTTATACCTTACTAAAAGGTAGCATTATATATACTAGTCTCAAAAGCCTTTGTTTTCCCATGTGGGACAAACCCACATTTCAAAGAAGACAAACATATGTTTTCTTCTTTATATAAATTAATTCTAATACTCCACTTTAAGATTTAATTTCTACTTCATCCAAACATCACTTTGAACAAACAAATATTCGATTTCGATGTTCTCGCGGAATAGAACAATAATTCACTTTTACTTTTGTCATTAGACAATCAATTTCCACAAAATCGCACCCCAAATATGCAATTTCCTTCACAGTTTTTCCAACAAATATATGTATGACATAATCAAACATAGTGAGACCTTCTTTTTAGATTGAAGCATTTCTAGCTGGAAGTTTTTGTAACTAGCTAAAACCTAAGAGATTCTTGTAATTATCCCTTAAGTGGATGAATGAAAAGGTTTGGAATAGCTTTCAATGATGAAATAATATTAAAATAAATTAGTTAGCTTACAAAGGATAAAAAAAGAAGCATTTGATCCAAGTGTCTTTATAATGAAAACAATTATGTACCTTTTTATGTATATCATCTTTCCAAGAAACCCATATTAGCAACGTATCAACGAACGCTGATAAATCCTCAACAAACAAACTTTGACCCAACCCTCTACCATATTCTATTTTACGTTATACTAGTTATAACTATCCCCAAATTAAATTCTTACATATATATAATCATGTGTACGTGTGTGTTTGGGTGTGAAAATGGGCTCTTTAAACTTCTGAGTTAGGTATTTTTTTAAGACAATTTTGTTATATATACGAATAGATGAATAGAGATATAATTGTATTTTCTTATGCTAATAACATAATTAATCAAAAATCTTGTAGAGAATGAATAAATTCAATTCCTAAATATTTGATTATTATTTTTGTAAATTTCAGTAAAAATATGTATGAGACATATAATATATAAGGATAATCACAAAAAAATCTTAGAGTTTGGGCCAATTACAAAAAAATCCATACATGTTTAATTTTAAATAACAGAATACCCCCTCAAATTTGATTTTGTCTTAAATTTAAGGAGGAAACTGTTATTTTTGTATGAATGTCAAGGAGTTTTTTTTTAAATGCTTTTTGCTTATGAAGTCGGAAAATTTAAGACGGAATCAAACCTCGAGGATTTTTAGTAATTTTCAAAAATCTCGGATTAATTCTTTTGTAATAGACCGAACCTCGGGAAGGTTTTGTAATTATCCCTAATATATACTAATGAATCGGGAGGAGCGATGGTGAGGGGATTGATATACTCAAAGAAAGATTGATCATGGTTCGAACATTGATCAATACTGTTGCATAGAGTGAGTGATACAATTTGAACTATGTTAAGTCGTATGTGATATATATATATATATATATATATATAGGGAGGGGATCCCGTGAGACAACCCTTCTAGGTAAGACCATAGGACCAGATCTACACCATCAAAAAAATAAATCAATGGCCAAGATATGAACAAATATATACAACAATTCATATGAAAGTATACATTAGAAGGGGTAAAATAGGAATCCAAGAAACTAAATATGGTTACCGTCTCCTACAAATTAGGGACGTGATCGTTATTGATCATGTCCCCATAATCATGCGATTCACCGTGCCATAAACACCAACAATTTCTTAAAACAAAAAAAAGCGTCGGATATCATAAAATGTGGCAACATAATCATACAATAATTAATGAAAAAGTATACAATTTCACTAAACTAAGTATACATTAAAACATTACTAAATATGCATAAACAATTAACTAAGTATACAATTTTCTTTGAACTATTATCCATTAAAATATTACTAAGTATATAGAAATATTTAACTAAGTACACAATTACACTAAACTAACTATACAATAAAATATTATTAAGTATACAATTCCATTTGAACTACTAACATAGCTAAGTATACAATTCCATTGAACTAAGTAAACAAATCCACATAGCTAACTATACAAATCCACATAACTACTTATATAACTAAGAATTCGATTTCACTTGAACTAAGTATGCAAATCCATACAACTAAATATACAATAAAGCATCACTAAATATGCAAGAATAACTAACTAAAGTATGTAATACAAACATGCACGTGCAAAATTTTTCTCAATATGGACATGTAAATGTAATAAAATTAACAAAGAAGTCGATGAGTTTTTTCTCCCTAAAAATCCGCCAACTAAAAAGGTAAGATTGTATTTACCTTAAGAATAGCTATTAAAGATATAAAACCGCCTAATTAAAAAAACCGATGATATAGAAAAGTACAATTATACCCTTATTAGCCTGAAATAACTAGAATTATCTACACCATCTAAATTTTTAAATCAAGAGTCCAAAAGTGTTCCTATGGACTAACCTAAAGGGGTTGGTCTCATTTAAACCAATACCTATATATATATATATATGAAATAATGAGTTTGAATCATGTAATTCACTTTGTTATTGCATCTTGTTTATGCTTTTCACACCAAGTGCATGCATATAAACTATTTATTTAAAATAAATAATTAGCATGTTACGTTATGGATAAAAATACAATATATTAATATATGAAACATAAAATTTAATGTGCAAAATGAGACGCCTCTGAGAAAATTACATGCAAAGTTGATGACTAATTCTTCCTCTAGTCAAACGCGGTTTAATGCATGCTAGTAATTAATTAGCATTTAATTATCTCTTAAGCAGCAGCCAGTCATTATAAACTGAATCAAATTGTCTTTACCAAAACGGTGGCGTGCATCCACTAGCAAAAATAAATTAATAAATTTAATAAAAATCCCAAATGAAGTAACCCCTAAGAATGTATGTGCTCCTGGATTAGACATTTCTTGTTGAAATTTAGTTAATACCAACCCTCATTAATTTTATCTTTTAATTTACTAAATTAATTATAAAAGTCTAAGTACAGGTAGTTGGCATTTTTGTGTCTATCATTTCGAGAGATTACCACTCTTTTTCGGTTAGCAAAATCTATTAATTCTCAATTTTTAAGGTGAAGTATGTGGAACTATGATTGTGACAGTTTAGCTAATTTTTGTTGATCATTCTTCAGAACTATCTAATTATTAATGTAATAAATGGGTTTTTGGGGCGTCTTGATTGAGGGGGCAAAAAGAAGTTTTTGGGAATTAATTTATGTACCATTGGTGGTTGTTAGTTTAAGTTTGCAAGAAATGATGATAGTGCACACTATAGCCAGAATATATATGTGTGAAAATTCAAAGACAATTCGGATTTGGTTCTCTTTAGAAAATGACAATTAACTTTGTGTTTTGTAAATTTAATGTTGCAAGTAAAGGCTAATTCATTTAATTGGAGAGTTTTAAAATTGAAAGATGTCAATAAAACTTATATCCCCTTTTTCTTAAAATAAACCGCCTAGGCGTCTAGTGTGGCTTTATCCTTTTAAGTTTTACCAGGTTCAATTGTTCAAAGCTCGATATATGAGCTCGCATGCGAGGACATGCAGTGCGATTTAACCTTTCATGTGATTTGCAACTATTCCACGAAACGAGGCTTATTCTAAACACACATTTGGATAGTAGCTGAGGGTTCTTTTTCAACACACACAAAAAAAAAAAAAAAAAAAGTTGTTTATTGATTATAAATTTAACCGTTTTTCTTAGTGTGGTAATAAGCAGTTTATATAGTCAAATTGTTGTATAGGAACTAATTGAACGGCAATAGTTGATCTAATTATAGTGTTTGATTAAATACTACAATAAATGTTAATATTAGAAAATTTAGCAACACTGAAATTATCAAAAAATGATTATAGTAAAAAAATAGTTTGAATTCATAATGTAATAAATGGACCGATTATTTATTTACTATTATTTTAATGAAAATATATTTTATGAAATTTAATGATATTGATAATAAATAATCTATTTATTTATTTTTTCTAGTTCGGGTTCAACAGTTCATGTCTTAACTAGGAAATACGGACACTTCTATGAGGATGACACCGATCAGGATACGATACTTTATCCCAGTACTCCATGGATACTCTATGATATAATTTGTTCTATTGATGGTAATTTCAACATGTTTTTCTGTGTATCTATGTGAATTATCACATTTTAGATTTAAATATTTACAAAATTTTAACTTTTGTGCTTGAAATTTGTTTTTTCAATTGTATTTAGTGCATCTATATTTTTAGTAAAATAAATATATATAATTTTATTTGTATATACATATCGTATCCGTGTCCTTAAAATTTCAAAACATGACGTATTAATGTACCCATGTCATATCATATCTATATCAGTGCTTCATGGGGTCTTAAAAACCATAATAGAGGAGATCTTAGGTTCAATCAAACTTGCCCCATAATCATCCTTAGAGCTGGCAATTGGTTGAGCTGGGCCAGGTCAAAAATTGGACTGATTTTGGTCATTCCAAAATTTCATATGTCTGCATTTCTTGTGGTCTAGTCCAACCCGTCACGTGTATATCTTGTATAGAATCACTAACGGACAACGGTGATAGTTTTTATCGGGCTGTTTGGGCTAGACCAAAATAGGCCTTATCTTTTCGGGCCTCTAAAAGTGAAGCCTAGTCTAACTCAATATGTCCGAACCTATTTTGGCACCTCTAATCATTCCTACAATCAGCATTCCTTATCATATTTAACTCATGTACTTGCTAATCAGAATTGTATTCTTTTAAATTTTATCATAATTAAACTCGCAATTCCTAGCCACAAACCAGTCGTGGGCCTCAACCCATTTTGCTAAATTAATAGGAAACAACATGATAACAAACTGCACCAAAAAGTTCAGGACTACAGCCCATTTCGCTAAATTATGGGCTGGAGTCTGGAAAATAAGGAGAATTAATTGAAAGGGCCAAGTTATAATCAATATCTGTTTTATTTTATGTTTTTCTTTTTCTTTTTTGAAAGTAGCAGTGAATAGTGATGAAGTTGATATAGTGGGTCAGAATTTTAACATTATAAATATTTAAGTAAATAATTGTCAAATACAATACTGGGACGTTTATCCTAGTAACTTATATGTTTAACAATCTATAAGAAATTGTGACAAATGAAGGATTAAAATATTCTTCCTCCTTCACCCCTCATTCTCTCCATATATAGAGAATGATGAAAGTAATTTTTAATATTTTCAGTCTCTTTTTTCTGAAAATTTTATCCTAATAGGTGTTTTTTTTTCTACTAAAACAAAGGTAGTTTTTTCATTGACACGTGTTTCGTCGAGAGTCTTTATTACGATTTTTTTAGTTTGTGGGTTAGTTGAATTTGTCTAGGTTTAAGATTTTGTTTTAGATTTGGTGAATGAAAATTCATTTTAGTGCTGCAAAAAAATTCCACCTCTAAGGTCACCTTAATTTGGAGAAATTATTGTAGTACCATTTTTTCCAGAAATCTCTGTGGTCCGCCTCTGTTTTGAGATTAACTGAAACTTACTAGTGTTCTTCAAATTTTATTATTTGACCCTTCTAGTTTTCTTCAATTAATATTTGCCTTCTAGTTTTCCACAATTGTGTCTTTTCATTTTTATTTATTTTCCTATGTGTTTTTCTCTTACAAGAATATTTATGGTTGGATGTAGTTTGTTCAACAATTGGACCAGTTGACTTAAGTCAGGTAAATAACTAACAAAGCAGTGGGATTATATTTTCATCATATGTCACAATACAACAGTGATAATTAGGCCAATTTACAGTCAACGTTGACAAGTTGTAGGCCTATAGCCTCAAACGACGACGCATAATTAGGGTAGGAAATTTACTTGAATTACTATGAAATATAAAATTAGAATGAAAGACCTGAATTGTTCCCATGTAATATTATTTTTCCCCATTCCATTGGTAAGAAAAATAATGTTAGGCTGCAAGCCAAATATATGTAGATCAAGTATGGAAATTATGTTGGCCAAATCGTCAAGGTGAGGTAACTCTTTCATTTCTTCGGAGAGGTCAATTGTTGGTTCGAGCCCCAGGAGCATGATAGTGGAATAATTAATATTGGGGATTCAGCGTCGGTCGGGGAGGTTGGCGGAACTCGGTAGGAAAGCTAAGAAGATAGAGAAAAACTCAACATAGAAGTCATTGTGCGTGGTAGTTGAGAATATTAGGAAGCAGAGCATGGAAATTATGTTTACTCACTCTAAATGAAGTATTTGTTCCTTCCATTTCCGCACAAACGCACGCAAAAATGGGGTTGCCAACCGATTTACTTCGCCCAATTAAATTCTTAAATCTAGACTATTAATTTCTTATTCATGGGTTATTATGATTAAGCTTAATATAAAAATAATATATTATGATTTACATGTTGGATCTTTTATTATGGATCTTTTCATATTTTTTGCCATCTCACAAACTGTCGTGGGCATAAACGTCATTTCATAATTATCATTATTATATTGAATTTCGCATATATATATAAAATCATTCTACGCCCACGCAACTATGTGGCCCCCACGTGCCACTATATTCTACGCGACCCGTCAACACAGGTTAATCCATCTCATTTGTAAATAATTTACAATCTAGTACTCTCAATTACTGTCTATATGCTCTGAATTTTCTTCCATTCACGTGTTAACTTGAGCGTCGAAGGGGCTTCTGTTGAACCATCCCAGGAACCCCCTAACCTTGTTATGTGTGTTGCATGTCAGTTTGATCTCATCCAAAAATTTCACCAGCTTCAAAAAAAGAAATTGAATTTTTTTATCATATTTCTTGACTAGAAGTGATTTGATTTATTGAGCATCATCACAAATCATGACATATATATACACACACACTATGATATAGGTAATTTTAATTTTCAATTATCCATTAATTTTTATTTCCACATATTTATTTTTAAAATAAATAGAAGTATATAAAAGAAAGTAAAAGGTCCTGATCATAAGTCGGTCATGTAGCATATGAGAAATAATGTTAAACTTCGAAAATAGAAAAAAACAAAAATAACTTAAAAATGCAATTTAAACGAATGACGTCTATTTCTATAAGATTTTGAATGGCATAGTTAGTCGTTGTTTCAACACGTGCTCGAGTATCTTCTTGATGGTTTAATATAGCTTTGTGGAATGTCGGCCAGGATCCACGAGCCACAATTGTAATAAACTCCATAGCTTTTGAAGAATCACATGAGGAAAGACAGCAGTGGTGGAGGGTCACTTATCTTTGTCTTTAAAGCTCCCAATTTGTTGTTCCTCTTCTTCTTGCTCCTCTTCGTCCTCCATGTCAGACCATCGTTTCTGAGCCGCAACGGATGTGGCTTTAAACTTCTCCAAAGGGTCATTAGAGTTCTCGTAGGCTGTCAAAAGTAAACTCTTGGAGATGTAGGTAATTGCTCGTCGTAATTCCTCTTTCCTTACGTCATTTAAGTCAGCTGCATGATTGCTTTGTTGCTGAGAAGAGTGGTATACCACCTGCAAAGGTGTAGGTATGTCACTATTAACATTATCGACCATTCCCAAGGTTCGATCCTCATTAACTGTTGGGTTTTTCGATTTTCCTATCAACAGTGTCTCCGACCACCACTGCATGTTCGACCCCATCGCCACTGAATGCGTCAAAAGGAATTCTTCATGTTTACTTCCGGGATAGATTTTCTAATATTATTAACTCTACCATGTCGTTTTTTAACTTGCACCCAATTTTCTGAAGCAACAGTCTTACTCTTATCCATCGGAGGACGATTACGATGCAATGATCTACTACGGACTGGACTAACCTCTTTTTTGCTTTTTCCCCAGGCTTTGACGCTTTTTTAGCATTGGTATTACGGCATTGATTGATATTATGCCCAATAATTCAGCAATGAACACAGAAATTCGAGAGATTTTTGTATCGATAGAAATGAAGGAACAATGACATACTCGTTTTCCATAACAAACTCTTGAAGGGGCTTATTTAAATCCAGTTCCACCAAAACACGAACAAAATGTCCAACTTCTCCAGATAAAGAACGGTTATCAATTTGTATTGGAGTACCAAATGAGGACGCAATTTTAGTAATTAAAGAATGGTGTCGACTCATAACTCGATTCATAAATTCGAATTGAAACTGCGCGCGGAAGAATTTATCTTGTAGGGGTTAAAGTCGGGCACCGATTCATGAGGCGTATACGTATTGTCATTGTAAATTCAAGACGATTTTGTCAAAACCCGATTTTGATCCATCATGGAGTTAAATTGAATATTATAGTAACTAGGGGTGTGCAGTGCAGGACGGTTCGGAGATTTGGAAATCTGCAAAACCGCCCCGAAGTTCGAAGATTCTGAAAATAAATCTCCAGAACCAAACCATAGAAAAAAATCTCCATCCCAAACCGTACCGAAAGTTCGGGACGGTTCGAGACGGAGATTCGGTTCTAATGGGACGGAACGGTACGGTCCGGTTCAGGACGGAAATTCGGAGATTAGCCATAAATAAAGCATACAAATTTGGGGAAAAAAAAGAAAAAAGAAAATAAATATAAAAAACACCAAACGGATATACTTCTCGAGTTTTAGTATCTTTTTGCATAGTCTCAAAATAAAAACTGAAACTATAATAGGTAACACAATCCAAAATTCTAAACTTAATAATCTCTATAATACAATAATAGTATATTATTTGTGCAATTGTCCTTCTATTAACATAGAACATATATAATTAACTAATAGTTTTTATAAATTAAAATGAAATAAAGAACTTGTATAAATTTATAATCTCAATGTCTCATACTTAACAACTTAATGTAATCAATAAAATTATAGTTATAATTTATGTGATGTGGTAAAAAAATACGATTTTTTTATATCGTTATAATATGTCTTTTAAGTGCAATTTACTAATCATTTAACTAATTTTAATTTCAAATTATTTACTCTATCATTAATATCAAATTTTTTAAAATTCATAATAGTTGTACTATGGTTTTTTTAGAAATATATTTTATATTCAATTTTATCTCAAATAATTTGTAGTTAATTCAATATCAAAATAAAAACAACATAGAAATAATGTATATGTATTTATATAAAATCTTTAAAATTGGTTCTAGTTTTGGGTCCTCCGTTTGGAGTGGTTCGGTACGGTTCTCGGTACGGGTATTTAAAAAATCTCCAGAACTATACCATAAATATTTTCGATGCAGTGCGATTCGAGGGATAGTCAAAAAGTCAACGAATATTTTCAGTTCGAAGATCTTTCGGTCGGATATCGTTTGGTTTTGGTAATCTCCAAGTCCCGTGCACAGCCCTAATAGTAACCCTTTCCAAGTGGAACAATCTTCCAGTTGCTTAAAGGTTGTCATATTGAATGCAATTTTGTCTTTAAATCCTCGAGTGAATTAGGCTTAACGCCTTTGGATAGAATAATGCGTCCAATCAGAGAATTTTTTAATTCAGTCGTCCTTTGTTGATAGATTTCTTCGTCCATAGTAGCGGAGAAGTAATCTCCTTTCTTGACGGGTCGAAAATCCTCTCCCGTGGCTAGGGTTGGGCAAAAGATTGTACTCTATGCATGGAGTCCGCACATCGAGGCGATGTCTTGCGCTGCAAACCTGAAGAAACCGTGTGGTCGTAAGGTGCAACTGTCGACTGAAAGGGGCCACCCTAGAAGAAGGAAACGATCGATCTTGTAGCGTAGGATTAGGGTTTTCATTGAAAATCTCCTTAGAAAAAGATGAACGAGAATTCTCGTAAGGAGCAGTATATTGATCATGATTAGATCTATGAATTTCAGGGAACAAAGATGAATCAATCTCCATGATCGAATGAATTAAGATTGAATGGAAGAAAGAAGGCGATCGCCAAGTTGAGAGAGCATCGCCTCAACCCGTTAGGGTTTTCAAGGGTTATTTTCACATATTTATCAATTATTATTGCTTTTAATTGTAATTATTTGGGTTATAATTTAATTATACTCGATTTACGGGCCCACATGATCGGCTCATTAAGCAAGACCCGTGAGGCCCTATAATACCATTGTCATTTATAAGGTACACAATTTAGTGTTAATCATTTTTTTGCTCACAGGATTTTTCCTTTAGGATTCGTCATATGAGTTTTATTAAGGCCCGCCATTAATGTCATATGAGTTAATGGCACGATTAATGGCGAGCCTCATTAAAACCCATATGATGTAAAACCTGCGAGCCTCATTAGTGTTAATCATTTTTTGCTCTAGTCCCATTTGAAATATCTTAAATTTTTTTACTTATTTAGGTAATGAGATGAGCTTCCTATGATAATCCAACGACCGTTCTTATTGTCTTTCATGTTGCATGCATGTTGGATTCAATTTGAAAATTTATTACTACGTGAAGCTTTTACGAGCTATAAAGTGATATGCATACTTTAGCAACATCGGTGTCGATCTTGTGCATTCAAAGAAAAAAATGAAATTAAGGAAATACATAAGCTCATTATTATAGATATAATAAAAATCCAAGAGAAGATTAAGTCATTAAGTAATTATTGTGTTAAGTGGATGGAGTGTACATTATCAAACAAACTCTACATAATCATTATATTAGTTAATTGGGTAAATTGTACAACTTCCACTTGTAAATTGTACAACTTCCACTTGAAAATGGAGAGATGCTCATTTCTTTGGATAAGAAAGCAACGTGCCTATATTATTGGAAAATACACGTCTTTGTGTACGGTCTAGATAATGTTGCACCTAATTATTAAACCCCAAAAATTCCACTTGCCCAAATCCTACTACTTAGTAAATAGTGCCAATAAGATTATTCATTTCACACCAGGGGAGTTGGAGTGGTTGGAGAGAGGTTTTCTTATTATTATTATTATTATTATTATTATTATTATTATTATTATTATTATTATTATTATTATTATTATTATTATTATTATTATTATTATTATTATTATTTGTCGAAATCAAGAACTAATTAATGATCCAATCTATTTAAAATATAGTTAGCAAAAATGCAATTTTTTTGAATTTTATGAGCAATTTTGTCAAACTTCGAGTCACAGTCAAGTTTAAGGAGTCAGGCCCAAGACAATTATAGCATATCTACACCAACTTAAGGTTTACAAAATTTGTAATCCATATATTATATATTTGTTTAAGTTTTAAACAAGCCACTTGCAAGTGTATTAAGATACTAATCCATTTCTCCAATTGGCATTTAATTTATCTTATTTTAATATGATATGTTTTTCTTTTTGGATAACGATTATGTACATTCGTGTATTCAACGAATATGAACCATCATTCAACACTTTCAAAAATATTAATTATGAGTAATTACTATTGGAAAATAGACAAACATCTTATGAGAGTGTTTACAAAAACTTTTGCTCGTAGAAATTAGAAGAAATAATTTATTGTGGTAGAAGTAAAAGCAGTTGAAAATCAAAAATTGTAAGTCTTTCTTTCTTGAAAAAAAGAATAAAGTGTTTATTTGTATATAAAAGTCAAACCAAAAGCAAAATTATAAATCTTAATTATTCATCTCTTTGCTTTTAGATTTTGATTAAATAAAGTAGAATCACAAGTCAAATTGACATTTACCACTAAAAGGTATTTTTTTTAAACACTTTGCTTGGCGTTGTAGCCCCGGCGCTATACCCACGACGGAATATCTTGCGACTCACCATATCATCTCGCTCGAACTCGTACTTCTTTCGCTCGGAGCACCTGAAACGGCCAGCCATGTCTTCTTTTCTTGCCCACTTTCATGTCGAGGTTTGGAGGCTTGCCGGTCATTGTCGGAGATCATTCCGGTTCGCCGCAGTAGTCCTTCACCTTTTGGTTAGGGATATTATTGAACTTTCCCCCAACGTGGCTTGTTTATTCGTTTTTCTTTGCGGCCGGATTTGGTACCATCGAAATAAGCGGAAATTTGATAATGTCACCAAACCCCTCTTCCATTGTTATCTCCACCAACTCCATTCTTCGGGATTTCGTAGTCGCACACACACGCCCGATATTATTTCTTATTTGTTGTCCACACCCACCATGCATCCCTCATCTCACAATGGAAATCGAATTTACTTTGATGGAGCACTTGATATGAGGAGTTCTTGTGCTGGTATTGGTTTTGCTTTTCTTGATGCCACTGGTGCTTTTATTCGGGGTTTTTGCTAAAAATTCGTAGGTATCTCGGATCCGAAAGTTGCTGAGTTTTTAGCTTTGCGAGAAGCTCTCAAGTTCGCATAATCCTTGTCGCTGGAACGATTGGAGTTTTTTGGTGATGTCGCGTCTGTGATCTTGGCGGTAAATGGGGAAGCCTCATGCTCGTCCCTTAGCTCGTCCATCTTTTCGGATATTCTTGCTCTTAAGGCATTCTTATCCCACGTTAATTTCTTTTGGTTTAATCGTTCTTGTAATGTTGTTGCGCACTGTCTTGCAACTCATGCTAAAACTATGGTAGATACTGAACTCTATTGGGATCATCTTCCCCCACCTCTTTGTCAGTTGTTGGACGAATTTCAACGCCCTTAATGAAAATTTAGTTTCGTTTCAAAAAAAAAAGGTATTTTTTTCATCAAAAGTGAGAATCATTTTTTTAGTGATTGCAAATACTCTCTAATCTCTATATGTTACGTCTAAGGCCGAAGAGGCGGGTGATCATTGATGCAGAGGAGGCACAAACAAGAGGCGGGTCTCGAGTCGTGGACTTCTAAGTGGAGGAAACATGAATGAACCGATCTCACACCTAAAAAGGAGGAGATTCTATGATTGTGCGGGTATCGGACTATCTGATTGAAGAGAGCTTAAAAGATTTGATAAGACAACTCATATTAATAAGAAACGTTTTCTTTCGATGCTTTCATCTCATGGAAACTCAGAAGTTTTGCGTCTTGGTCGAGAGCGCGTAAGCGAGTCTTGATTCTTAGAATAATTATAGGATGGGTGACTCGCTGCAGCTATATTTGGTGAAATCTAAAATTGATCGATATCCGATATTCTTAAGTTGCAAATTGTCATCTCTCCGATCCTAACTGCTATTGCAACCAACTTCTCATAATGACTTTCACTTGGCCTTCCCCTACTTTGCATTTTGAGGCCAAATCTCAACGAGGGCATAGTGGTCATTCAAAAGGACACGCTTTTGAAAATTCGATCACGCGAAAACTGAATGCGTCTTTATTGAGATGATGCAGATTGAAATTTTGATAAAAGTTGGGGGACCTCTTAACTTTAGACTTCCTTCTGTTATAATTATCATGATTATATAGTTATTTTATTTTATTTTATTTTACCTTTTAAGTGACGTCAAACACGTAAATCTAACGTCATCAACACAACAGAATTTTGTACCTTGCATGTATGTGCACATATCTCTAATAGTATATAAAATTAGATACATACATATCATTATTCAAGCATTCGATGAATAAAAATCAAGTGTGATGTTGAGTATATATCTTATTAGATATCAAATTTTATCTTTATTTATTTTTATGATATTAACCAAGTTTCAGAAAGAAAAAAATATATATGTTTATGTTGTTGATTACTCAATTTGGTCAATATTTGTAAGAGCTAAATATTATACTGGTTGAATAGTACAAGAATTTAAGATTTCAGAATTTTATGATACTCGAAAAATAAAAGATATTAATGCATGAAACGAGAAAAATCAGAAGATCGAACGATTAATATAAATTGACTGGTAATATAATTTAAGTTAACTAATTGTGTTTAAGTTTAAGACTCGCAAGAATTGAATAGTGGTGAGTGATTAAGATATTCGATTTTCACCACATCTTCCTATCAGGATATGTACTCAAAAGAAAAGAAAATTTTAAGACTCACGTTAGAAAAGTAAACATGAGATCGAGAGAGAGAGAAATTACACCTAATAAACAAAAAACCTTCCTTTTTTTTTTTTTTTTTTTTCCCTCAAAATTTTCAGTGTTTGCCAGTCAATATCCAACACATCTATAACTTATCACTAATCATTATAAAGTAATATTTAACATCGTAAGTTCGTAACGTCATCTTGTAGCACTATTAATGCTTTCTCAAACTCTCCCTAAATTATAAATAAATAAATGAAAGAGATAAACTCCAAAAAGAACACATATTATAATTTGGTATTATCTGTTTTTACCATATTCTATTAATATATATTTAAATACATATTAATTATAATTTAATAGCATAATTTCGATGTGACTTGTGAGACAAAATTGTGGGCCTTTATTCTTCTTTTTTCTTTTTCTTTTTCATTTTTGGTGACATAAGAAAGTGGTCTGAGCCCGTGAGATGTGGGCTCACGCGAAACGAAGACAAGACACCACTCAGCCCGATTGCAGTTTAACGGTCAAGATTAATTGATCATATAGCTTCTACTTTTTCTAAATTTCATTTTTGCCCTTTTGGGAAGTTCTCACAATTTTGCTTTGGATTAATTACATTTCTCTTTCATTTTAAGAAAGCATAAAAGAATTTTGGACTAATTATTAAAAATTGAAAATTACAAAAACCTCATAGAAATTTGACTAAATTTCACATTTCCCCTTAATAATAAAAAAAAAAATCAAAAAATCCTCTTATAGAAACATTGCAGATACCCTTGAATTCAAGACAAAATTAAACATCATGGGATTTTTATAATTTTCATAGGGTTTTTTTATAAATTAATCCAAACCTATGAGTTTTCTTGTAATTATCCCTACATATAATAAACCCTTTCTCTTTATCTTTTTTTTTTTAAAATTAACCTTTTTTCTTTTGATACAGAACAAAAGACAAGTCTGGAGTCACAGAGTCAGACCAATTGATATAAAATAAACAAGAACAAAACAAAAATATCCAATTAAAGTTAAAAGAAGGTTCTGTCTAAGGAAAAAAGAGAATAGTGGTGGTAAGTTCTCATTTACTTTCTTAGATTTTCCAGAAGATTTTATTTGTTAGAATGTTCTCCCTTGGAATTTTGATCAACCCATATTAAATATTGTATGAATTTTGGGGTTTGAAAAAAAAATCTTACCAAAAAGTCTTTGTGGTGCATATTTTTTGAGCCCTTTGTTCCCTTTTGCTTTATTCTTTAAAGGGTTGTCTTAAATTTAATTTCTTGTTTATAAAGTTTCAATCTTTATTACTCTACTTTTGGACTATCCATTTGTTTTTTCCATGTCTATTGATGCTTATTCCCCAAACCAACCTGACAAAGTACAATTTTTTTTCTTATTCTATAAATATCAGATGAAAGGGATTATTTGTTTAGATGTTTGCCCTTTGTTTACTATTTCTTAGTAGTCAAAACCCCAGCTACTGCCTTCCCCACAAAGCCAATTTTCTTGATTATTAGATTGAATTTTTTTTTTATCTATAAATATCAGATGAGAAGGTATATTTGGGAATTTTAGATTGTTGCAGCTGATTTAATTTTGTGGGCTCATCTTGATTTCCTTCTCCTCTATCTGGTAAATATATATTAGCCTTTTTTAGCTTATATTTTGTGCCTTTTATCCCTGATTTCTGTTTTTTTTTTTTTTTTTTGTCAAAGGTATCTGCTTCAGTTTAGATTTTTGTAGATGGTGGTTTAATTTTCTGGAAATTGAAATTATGTCTGATTTCTAATTCTGGGATTTCTGATTTTGCTGAAAATTGAAATTATGTTGCTAAGGTGTCCCTGATTTCTGTGCTTTTTGTGATGGATTAAGGGAGTGTTTGCAAACTCTAAAAAATAAGTGATTCCAGCTTTCAGATGGAAAATATAGTTGTTTTTCTCGTCTAGAAGCTGAGAATCACTTTTTTAAGAGTTTGCAAATACTAGCTAAAACACACACAAAATAAGAGTGTTTTCTCTTCTATGCTGGAAAACTTTTGAGATTCTTCTTAATAAATTGTTTTGTTGTTCTGTTTTTATGTTAGCATCTATTTTTCTTTTGTTAGATTTTGGGGTGCTGAATTAAACTTGTGGAGAAATCCATACCCCCACTTGTGTGTGTGTGTGTGTGTGTGTGTGTGTGTGTGAAATTACAAATGAGCTCAAAAGCATAGATTACTGAATAATTTGGCACAAACCAACACATATCCATGTTTGCAGCTAGGGTTTTTTTTTTTTAATCATGGGAGTGTTTGTCAAACTGTAAAAAAAAAAAAAGTGATTTTCAGCATCTTGAAGCTGAGAATCACTTTTTTCTAGCGTTTGCAAAACACTCCTTATATGCAATTTCACCAATCATTTTTTCTTTTACCATCTCTGAGATATATGAAATGAAGTACTTCTGCACTTGTGTGAAATGTTGGGAAGGATTATTTCATTGGACATTTGTTGTGTTGTTACTCGTTAACGTTATCCAGACGAAGAAACACTATTTCTATTGTAAAATGAAGCAAGACAACATTTGAACCTCCTCTACATAGGATTTTAGAGAACTGATTTAATCCATAATCGAAGAATGTTTACGAAGAAAATAGCATTCTTGTTTGGGTATCTGTTATATGTTTAGACTGTATACGATGCTTGTTTATGTCGTAACATAAACAAATTCTAATTTGGGAAAACAATTTTTTACAACCTGAACTTTTGCCATTTTTACACTTGCATCCTAAACTATTTACTTTTGCAACTAGCAATCTAAACTTTGCTGCAACCTCCGGCCAGCTGGAGTTGGAATATTCTGGGTCACATGGGCGTACTATTTGGAATATTCCAATTCTTGCTAGCCAGAGGTTGCAAAGTAAAAAATCCACATACGTTGTTAGTTGAAAACAAAAATAGTTTAGGTTGCATAGTTCAGGTTGCACGCAATTATTTTCTCTTCTAGTTTGGTACATTTTGCCTCCTTTAATTTGTTGTGTTTTTTTTTTTTGAATACAGGAAACCGGCAAGACCCTGCCGTTTATTAGATAAAGTTTTACGAGTATATCCAGCTTTATTTTCCATCAGAAAACGAGCTCGATTTGTTTTACTCCACAAAGACCCTTTCTTTTTTTGCGATTGTGAATTTGAAGTGAACCATGTCTTTAGTTAGATCTGCTGCATTTTTCGGGAACCATGAGATTACTTACACCAGCGAATCATACAGTAGCGACAGTTACGACGCGAAATATCTTCTCGACTCGCCATCAGAAGAATTCCTTCACACATCTTCCTCCGATGTCTCTGAAAACCCATTTCACCCGCCACGATTGAATTACGAATCAGGATATGTGGAGAGTCGAAGCCCAGACAATATTGACTATGATGAAGATAAGTTGAGACTAAAGCTTCAAGAACTCGAGAAGGCGCTTCTCGATGATAATGCCGCGGCCAATGATGATGACGATAGTGATAATCACGTGTGCGGTATGGAAATCGACGGCGAATGGCCTGACGCCACACGTTACGCACTTCTTCACAACTCGCCGAAGGAATCTTCGTCTTGATTCACATCTTAGCAGCATAAGCAGCAGTAAGGAATTATTATTTACGGCTAATATAACTCGAAAAGCTTGCTTTTGAATGCGCTGCTTACATCCACAACGGAAAATTCGAGGAAGTGTCACGGATGATAAATGTGCTCCGTCAGAGGGTCTCGATTCAAGGAGAACCTTCCGACGAATCGCAGCGTACATGGTCGAAGCACTAGCAGCTCGTGTGGCTATATCTGGAAAAGGTCTTTACAAAGCACTAAAATGCAAAGAACCACCCTCGTCCGATCGGCTTTCGGCTATGCAAGTCCTCTTTGAAGTGTGTCCGTGCTTTCGGTTTGGGTTCATGGCAGCAAACGGCGCAATTTTAGAGGCATTTAGGGACGAAAATAGAGTTCATATCATAGATTTCGACATTAACCAAGGAAGTCAGTATTACACGCTTCTTCAAACCCTAGCGAAAACCCCCGGAAAACGGCCCCACGTGAGATTAACCGGAGTGGACGACCCGGAATCAGTTCAACGCGCCGTAGGAGGTTTGAAAATAATTGGGCAGAGGCTCGAGCAACTTGCTAAAGATTTACAGCTCTCGTTCGAGTTTCACGCTGTGGCGTCCGAAACTGCTTTGGTCTCTCCATTAGTGCTCGGCTGCCAGCCTGGCGAAGCTCTTGTTGTGAATTTCGCGTTCCAGCTACACCACATGCCGGACGAGAGCGTATCAACCGTAAATCTCCGAGACCAGCTTCTCCGGATGGTTAAAAGCCTAAAACCGAAACTCGTTACCGTTGTCGAACAAGACGTGAACACGAACACCGCCCGTTTTTAACTAGGTTCGCGAAGCGATAATTACTATTCCGCCGTTTTTGAATCACTTGACGCGACTCTGGCACGGGATAGCCAGGACAGGATGAACGTGGAGAAGCAGTGTTTGGCACGCGATATCATTAACGTTGTGGCATGCGAAGGAGAAGAGAGAATCGAGCGATGCGAGGTTGCTGGGAAATGGAGAGCGAGGATGAGCATGGCTGGTTTCAGCTCGTGCCCGATTAGCCGGAATGTGAAGAATGAAATACAGACACTGATAGAACAGTACTCGAATCGGTTCAAGGTGAGAGAAGAGACGGGTGCGTTGCATTTCGGGTGGGAAGACAAGATCTTGATCGTCAGTTCGGCGTGGAGGTAATTGAGATCGTGTGGTTGTCAGTGAACGGGAAAAACACTAAATCGTAGTTATATGTGACTGTTTTAACAATGTTGTTCTTTTTCTTGTCATTTTGGCTTATGATCCTCGGATAATAGTTGGTTAATGTATGGTCGATCTGTAGTATGATTTTAGCTTTTGTTCTGATGTAGGTTGTGTTATGAGATTTAGGTGTGACAAACTTTAAGAATGTTTAAGTTTCTATGTATTGGTGACAATTTTACGTAAGATACATTTATGGACTGCATAAATTCTATATTATTCTCTGATTTCTCAGCCTAAAACCTAATTTTCGGGAGCGATGCGATTAGGATGCGATTAGGGATGGCAATTATTGACACGATCACGATAGCACATTATGAAATCGATACTAAAATAATGGGTTAGTGTTTCGCCTTATCGGGTTCGTCTCCTTGTCATGTCAACACGATAAGGACACAAAAATTTTGTATGGTGTATGTGTTGTGTTAGTGTTAAAATAGTAGTTACTACCTATTAGTAGTAAAATGTCGCAGATCTGCTGCGTGACTTAGAACCTGAAAGACAGTCTAGTTTTATCCGAGTCGAAAAGGCTAGTTCGTGTAAACACGATAAGAACACGAATATGATAGTGACACGATATTGACACGATACGAAAACAATAAGGACGCGTTTGCCAGAAATGAAAAGAACAGAAATAGGTTTCCAGTGATTTGGGGTCTCTTTCATATTACTTTTAGCATTCCAACTAGAGTTGGCAATGGCCAGGTTGGGCCAACTCGGGCCGAGCCCATCGGGCTTTTGCAATATTTCGGGTCGGGTAGAATTTGGTCAGGTCGTCATACTGGCTAGCCCAAATATATACTTCATGTACAAATAAATCGGAACAGTCCAAAAAAGTCGGGCTAGCCCGGCCCATCAAGGCCATTCGGATCGGGCCAAATAGGCCCGACTTTTTCGGGCCTAAAAAATGTGGTGTAGCCCAGCCCAAACCTCGGACTAGCTAGGCCGGCCCGCACGCCAGGCTTGATTTTGCCACCTCTAGTTTCAACAGATCACAAGAAACAAAAATATTTGTAATCAGGAGAACGATATCAAGTCGGTAGACTTCAAATCCATAGGGTAACAATCCAACATAGGTCATACTTCCATGCCAATAGCCCAATATTTTCACAAGGATTTGTAATACCACATCAAAATTTGCTAACACAGACATTTCTAAACCTTGTGTAGATTACATAACTTTACCCAACTGAATCAGGGATTAACCTATTTGTATCAACAATTAAATTAAGAGAGAGAGAGAGAGAGAGAGAGAGAGAGAGAGCTATCCATTTAGTGTTTAATGCCAACAAAACACAAGCCAACTTCAGCTTGGGCCTGCAACTCTTCCAGCACTTTCACTATCTTCTCTCGGGAAAGTGCGGTTTCTTTTTGCTCCGAAAGCAACTTCCGTAATCTTCACAAGAAGAACATAGTTAACTATTAGCATTAAGTTTTCTCAAAAAAAAAACTATTAGCATTAAGTAAAAAAGCAGAGTTGACGACAAATAGAATCAGAAGTTGAGTGTTTGGTGAAAAAATTGTAAAAGTGCTTATTTGTTTTTAAAAGTCAAACCAAAAGTAGAATCTAAAGCACTGATCTAGAAGCAGAAGTTGGTATTTGGAAACACTAAAATGTGACTTTTTTCAGTCAAAAGTTGAGAAGCACTTTGTTTTAGTGACTGCAAACACTCCCAATATGCCATGTGTAAAAAGTCATTATAATGCAAGTTTATAGAAGTCGAAAACTAGAACCTTGGTAAGTAGAAGAGAAGATGTTCAACTGCCCATATGTATAAACAATTTATCTTTACATGGGAGCTTTATTATCATGGTCAAGCAATGCTGCCAATTTGTTACCATTTAAAGTAGTAACTTAATGTTGTACAAATCATCAGATAACGGAAACTTACTGTTGTACAATTGCAGTGTCTCCATGGCCCGTACAGATTACGAGCATGGCATTGGATGGTAAACAGGAGTATAGGCTTTTGACTCTCTTATCAATCTGACTAAGAATGTCCTTCATTTCTGAGGTGACATTGTATGCAATCTTTTTCCTACCAGTAGAATTACTACACGTAAGCAACGAGATCATCTCTGCTATCTTCGTATTTAAATTATCCTCATCATCCGCTTGTTTCTTGAAATAAGAAAACAGTTCCGTGAACTGGGTCCAAATAAAATGCACCCGGTCATTTTTTACCTGAAAATTACCAGAAACATGAAAGGGTACAATATCCATAAGCAATATTCTCCACTCTCACCTCGGAACTTTTATCTCATTTAGGAATAAAACTAGAAATACCTCTTTTCTGGCTTTTGAAAGAGCTTCATCATCCGAGGACACTGGAATTGTATTAGAAGACTCGGAGGCATATCGCTTCACTATGGAGACATTATCGATCAAAGACGAGGTTTTGCCAGATTCACTTAATAATGTCGTGAGTTTCTTCCTCATTAATGCCGGGCACGCATCAAAACTAGGCCCTGATTCCAGAAAAACAGGCCAAGATATGAAAATGACCAAATAATATTAAGGGATATTACAAAAAAAAAAAAAACTGTGGTTCGGGCTAATTACCAAAAAAAGAAAAAAACCAAAGATTTTTGAAAATTACAAAAAAAAAAAAAAAAAAAAAAAAGCTAACTTGAGGTATGATCCCATCTTACATTTTTCCCTTCATAAGCCAAAAACAATTTAAAACCCCGACATTTAAAGAAATAATGAAATATTACAGCTATCCCCTTATATTTAAGACAGAATCAAACCTGAGGGTAATTTTTTTTGTAATTGTGATACATATTTGGTTTTTTTTATTTTCTAATTAGTCCAAACCTCAGGGGGAGTTTTGTAATTATCCCTAATACTAATCAACACAAACATAAATAAGATTCCAGCCAAAGAAAAATGGCGCACCAAAATGCATCTACATTTATCTGACTTAAAAGACATCAATACCACAAAACACAATACTGTGCCAAGTGTGATTAACAGGACTCATCACGTCAACCACCAAAGGATGCATACGGACATGAAACACATTGAGCAACTTCAGAATAAGAAATTGAAGATGCTTTAGCATCAGTTAAGTATCCGCATATAGCATTTACCATGTCTAATTTTTAGCAATGCGAGCTCCAATGTAGCTCTTGCATCTTCAACACTATCATGTCCATTTCCTGAATCCTGAATCTCTCTAGAAAGAAATCTCCTCGTTAACACACGCAAAGCTGTTTTGTAAGATCTACCACGAGGGTGCCTATACAAGACGGCGGTATCAATCACCAAATCATGACAGACCTTCAAAGCTAGCAAATCATTTTCTAAAGAATGTCCAACAAGGATGGTCTCTTTGTACACCAGTCGAAGAAAATCTTCCTGAACACAGAAGCAACTGTTAAAATAAGCAAAATAGGGATAATTTCAAAACACCCCAGCTAAATACAAAAAAAAAATCTAGATATGTTTTAAAATTATAAAAAGCCCTCTCAGGTTTGATCATGTCTTAAATTTAAGGGGATATCTGTAATATTTCTATAATTATGGGGGGGTTTGAAATGTTTTTTGCTTATGATGGGGAAAATGTAAGACGGAATCAAACTTCAATGGGTTTTTTGTAATTTTCAAAAAGCTCTGGAGTTTTTTGTAATTAGCTCGAACCTCAGGTTTTTTTTTTAATTATCCCAATAAAATATACTCAACATATTCAATTCGAAGATGATGCAAACAGTAACATGCAACAATAAGGAAATAGCAAAAGACACAAATTAAACCTGCACATCTTCAAGGGTTGTGGTCACCCCTTCCAACATCTCATGCGTAATTCCACTGTATCTGCATCATCACAAGCTTCATTAAAGCTCAAGCAATACTTTTGTTTCTCATTAACCTTCGTAGAAGCTCTAGTCCTAACTCAGAAAGTGACATGCAAAACGATTTTGAATGATGTGCCTCCTTTTACTTTTCCAACCCACCAAATGATTTGGAAATAGAAATTCATGAAAAAACTCAAGAGCATAACATTAAAGGATAAAATCAAATCCCGAAAAATTGAAAAGGTCATATAAACCAAATTCATGCATAATACATCAAAAAGTTCTTTAGGCTCCAGTTCAAACTCCAATTAGATGAATTAGGTATTCAGATAGAGACTGATATTCACTCAAAATATTCAGCAAGCATAGAAGGTAGGAAATACCTTGTGTTGTAATCCGTAATGGCATTTGCTGGTTTAACGAGTTTATCTAACAATACCTGCACATCTGCTAAAATTAGCCAAACATGTACCCAATAGCAGAATCATAAGCCATAATTTACAAACCACCAAGGAAACAGAAAGGGTACAAGCATTTGATCCTGCATGCAAATGCTTCGTTCCTATATATTAAGGTCATGTAACATAGTTGAGTATCAAGATTAATGAGTCAGAACTCCAAATAAAAGATGGCATTGATTGACACACTAGAGACAATAATACACCAGATTACAAGATGATAATCCACAATATGTTATATTTTCTATACAATGCTTCAAGAATCGAAAGTGCAAGAATCCACTATATATAAATGTTTCGATATTGGAGAAAGAGAATTTAGTACAACAATAGCGCCAAGTAGAGCCTAAAACTTATTCCCACCGCAACTTGATTTGAAATTTCACCCCAAGCTCCAGTTATGAAGCTGGAGCAACATTATTTCAAATGTTTGGCCATTTTATATCAACAAAGACACTGCCGTCAAAAATGTTCTTAGATGGCGTATCACTCGTTGACACGAGAGAGAGAGAGAGAGAGAGAGAGAGAGAGAGAGAGAGAGAGTACATGTACCTGTCGTAATATCCACCAGTGTAACTCTTGTAAGCTCAAACCCCTTACCTGTGATGCACTGTTAAAAAATAAAAAATAAAAAAATAAAAGAAACATGTAATGAAAATACAAGAAATGGTAACACCAAATCACCCAAATTTCAAAGAATGCCTTATAAATCAAAAAGATTCAAAACATGGTTTTTGCTGGAGATAACCTCAATCTTTAGCCTAACACTTTATTATTAGCAAAAACAATCAAATTTAATACTTGGAACAGTCAATAAAAGCATCATGGAGAAATAGTTGAAATTTTTGCACAGCCAGCTGCAGATTTACCATCTCACAGTCCACTGCCAAAATCTCATGCACCGGAGTTCCAGAAGGAGCAGGAACTGTTGAACGAAATTCTGCAAGAGCCAACAATTTGAGGAAACTATATAAGGCATACTATTACCAAAAAAAAAAAATGTACAACTAGAATAACCCAATATTTATTTTATTTTACACAGGTTATGCCATTATAGCATCACCTGGATTTTTACAACAGTATCCATTATCTTCCAATTCCTTCGCAGTAAGTGTGTAGTGAGTAATTGGGAATGGCAAGTTTTTGTTAAGTCAGCAGCAGATTCATCACCTGACACAGGATAACAATTTCCGTTAAAAGCATGAATCAGCAAAAGATTCAGTTAAGTTTT
The DNA here is from genome assembly GCA_016081115.2 of Rehmannia glutinosa. Lineage (NCBI taxonomy): Eukaryota > Viridiplantae > Streptophyta > Magnoliopsida > Lamiales > Orobanchaceae > Rehmannia > Rehmannia glutinosa. Next base: position 144,032 of record CM071926.1, read on the forward strand.
CGCCAGAATCAATCGCAATCAAGATGGGAAAAACCAAGTTTTACAATTCTGAAACCAGAATCATAAGTTTTTTTCTCTCCCTTCATTTCCTTCATTAAACTTTCTGTTTTTTTTTTTTTTTTTTTTTTTTTTGAGGAAATTTAAACTTTCTGTTTTAAATAAGCTAGTTCACTCTGACCAGATCAGCAAGGATGTGCATGCTTCAAATCACAAACAACTGATGCATGCTTCCAACTAACATGCAAAAGTATAAATAGGCTGTTCTTATAAGGTTCCAGGCAGAAAGCTCGAAGAATGAGTGTTCTGAAAAGTAATCATATGTCAAGCAGATATAACTCTTTAAACCCAAAAATACACATTATCATAGTATTCCCCCACAACTCTGGTCGTAACCCAAAGGATAGTGCATTTCTGGACATTACGCAAACCTTGACAAGACGTCTGAGCAGCTTTTTTTTGAATGGGTTCTTCGCCCCTTTTTCTTTTTACTTTGCATGTAAGAAGCGCATCTATAGTCTGCATTCCATCTGCTGCGCGGCTAGCACATAACAAAAAAAGGAACCCATAGTAGCTATAGTAGTAAAGAAAATAATAAACTTGAGATTTCTTTATTGTATTGGTGTAGTAATTACCTGAGAGCTAAAACTGCCCTAGGAATTCCACAGCATTCTTTAAAACTTTTTAGTACTTTAGACTGTGACAAATACAGTGCAGCATCGAGACCAGGGACATAAAGCATGACCACTTTGGGAATTAAGGGCTTGTTCTGCACATAACAAGCACTATAATTGAGTGAAATTACAATTATGACAATAAGCCTTTACTTAACTAAACAGGTCGACATATTAAATGGAATTGAGAAGGAATAAATAAGCTCTCACTTTAATAAAAACCCACGATGGCATGAAGCCTTCAGAAAGAACCCAGGTGGCAAGTCCTTGGACATCCTGTAACAAGATTTCAAATCAATCAGTAATGCCGATGTTAAGATTAATTGATACGAACACATAAATACAGATAGGAGATTCAAAACATACATGCAGGTTCAAGGTTGAGTTCGCTTCTGTCTGCTTAAAAACAACATCTGCTCTCGCCTGCACATACCCAGATCATAAATTTCATCAAACTCTATTAGTATAGAGCACCATAAACAGCTCAAGCACAGCTACGAAGACATATATGAGCCTAATGGCTCCTATGATCAGTTCGAAAGACCAACAAATTAGTGATGAACAGACATAAACGTCACACTCTGCAGAAACGAAGGAGCATTTCAAGAGATCAAAACCACACACACAAATTACTTAAAGAATCACTTCCTGCGACATTTAAGGAGTGTTTTAAACTCTAAAAACGTGATTCTCAGCTAAAAGCTGAGAAGCTGAGAATCACTTTTTTTTTAGAGTTTGCAAACACTCCTATATTATTGAGATAGAGAATCCGTTATGTATAAAAGCCACAATTCTTGCAAGCAACCAACTTGAGAACAAACCTAATACATGCTCAAAACCCATGTGACTAAATTTTCAGAAAATTAGAAAAAAGGACAAGAACTAACCATTCCTTTTTTTTATTATGGACACAAATTTGAACAACAATTTTCAATTATATCTTTATTTTCCCAGTCCGGAGTTCCACATGCTACCAAGAAAGGATATAGAAGTGTATATAAACATCGAAATGTAAAGCCATTAAAGTAGATTGCAAAAATTTAAGTTCATATACAAGAACATGCAAGATTAAGAAGCTTGGAACAATGTCCATAAAGTTAAAAGATTGCAAAATTAAGAAAACTTAAAACCTCTGGACCATAGATATCAAAGAAGGCTTTTGAATTGCTGTTGGCGTCGGACTTTCCTTCATCGTACGTTCCAATTTCATCGTCTGTAGAACTCATCTTGTCACTGTAAGAGAAATTAGGATTCCTTTACGGTTTGATTGATTTATGGCAAAGCCCTAATTTTATTTTTTTCGCTCAAAAATAATTTAATTTAATTTAAAAATGTCTACTTAGGGTTGGAGGTTGTTCAGTGAGTTACAGACAGGACTACTCCTTTTATTTTTATAGTTTATCTGATTTTTTTTAGCAAAAATTTCTTTTTTTTTTAAGCAAATTCAAACATGGAATGAGGGTAATAGTTTATTTATGTCCTCAAAGTTGAGGATAATTGTTCTAGTACTTTATTTTCCACATTAAGAGATATTTGGCTAAATTTATTTAAATTATCCTATAAGCTCAGATATTTTGTAAGATGTTTTTTAAGTTTATAAAATGTCGATCTTATTTTAAAAATAAGTTGTTGAAATATTTGAATAAAATAAGTTAAAGAGCTTATAAAATGTTTTTTTGACAAAAAGGGAGCTTATAGTATATCGGTAATGGTATTTTTATAATTGAGATGGTCAAAATGAAAAAAATATAAAATGGTTAAAGTAAAAGAAGATTGTCAAAATAAGATATTGATCCCCACTTTTTTTTTTTTAGAAAAAAGCTTATAAACTGCTAACTTCTGATTTGATATATGGTATGCTAGTGAGCCTCTTTTTGATCTCATTGATATAAGCAAGGGTTGGAAAGTATTGATGTCGCATATATTTGGCATAAAAGTTAGAAATGTCAAATGGGCACGGATGGCAAGGCTTCTTCTTCACGGACCGTAGGGCCAAGAGCAAAAATAGTCGACTGGCCATTATTATTGAGCCCAACCATGAAAATACATTGAAAATCGGATTGGGCTGGGTTTTTTTTGGGCGAATGGGCAGGAGAAATAGGTTAGGCCCAAATTTTTGGCGTAAATAATGATCCAGTCCAATTTTTTTATCGAATCGGTAGGAATTGATTTTCTCTAATAATAGCACTCAATGAGATATCACTAGACTTACTTCCATTCTGGGTAATGAATGGGCAAACAAAACTTATCAAATTCCTATTTTTACTAGTCAATTAGACTCCAAGACATGGAAACACTCCTCTTCTGGTCAATTTTCAATGTCTATTGCATGGGAATGCTTACAATGCTTACATTTGGAAACACTCCCAAGTCCCAGTTAGCTTTTTCTCATAACATTGAATCATTATCCCATCTTTTTCTTCTTAATGAGCAGGTTCCTTATAAACTATGGTACTGTCATTTTCAGAGTTGGTTGGGAGCAACAATTCCACACACAGAGTCAGAGTACATACAATTATTTCTTTCTACTTGGAAACATCATACACCTTTCACACAAAGCATACACATCTCAATCCTTCTTCCATGTAATGATTTTTGGTACATCTAGAGAGCAAGAAATGCTTGCAAACATGAGGATATTAAGTTTTAAGGGATAATTACAAAAACACTCCCCAGGTTTGGGCTAATTATAAAAAAAAATCCAGGAGATGTTTCAAAATTACAAAAAAGCCTCTTGAGGTTTTATTCTATCTTAAATTTAAGGGGGTAATTGTAATATTCCCACAAATATTAGGGTTTTTTTAAATGTTCTTTGCTTAATGAAGGGGTAGATATAAGAGGAATCAAATATCAAGGGGTTTTTTGCAATTTTCGAAAATCTCTGAGTTTTTTTTGTAATTAGCTTGAACCTCAGGGGTGTTTATGTAATGATCCCAAAGTTTAATGATAAAAACATTATTCTCAAAGTGGAAGCTCATTTGTAACTTTTAAAGCACAACAAACTTTTTCAAAAGATTCATTGGGCAAGCTTTTTCATTGCTGCTTCAAAAATTGTCCTCCCCTTTAGGATACCAACTACCACTCATCACTTACATGTATTATTGCTCAAACCTCTTTTACACTGTTTCAAACTCAAATACTCAATGTTCAGGGTTCTTATAATTCCTCCAATTAGGTTGCTAGGATTGGTGGGATTATAAGAACTGGTGTAGTGATGTTCTTTAGGCTTTTTGTGCACCTTTAACAGATTGTGTTGAGATAATAGAATTGGTTCTATTCCTATTAAAGTTGTTAGTTTGTTGGTTATATTCTGCAAACACGTTTTTTCTATTTTTCCCTATAAATAGTTCCTGTACACATTTTGGCACTATTATTGAATAACAGACTTTCAGCATGTTTCCCGCCTTGTTTCCTATTCTTCATTTTGCTGCAATTCTTCATGGTATCTAGAGCCTAGTTTTGAGCTTCTACTCTAGACGCTATGGATACTCCTCTCCGTTGGAGCAACATCGTTTCCGGCGAAGATATGCAGAACTTGTTCGCGAATCAAACGTTGCAGTGGAAGATCCTTCGCTGCAATTACACGACTCCGATCATCCTGGCATGATCCTTGTTTCGAATGTGTTGACTGGTAATAATTACCACTCATGGCGACGATCGATGTTAATTGCTCTTGGAGCTAAGACGAAGTTAGGATTCATAAGTGACAAAACAAAATTACCTGTTGAAGGATCCGATGCTTATGCAAAGTGGAAGAAGGTTGATTGGATGGTGACGAGCTGGATTTTAAATTCAATCTCGAAGGATTTATCAGAGGCATTCATCTATGCTAATTCAGCTAAGGAATTATGGGAGGATATAGCTCGAAGGTTTGGTGATAGTAATGGTCTCTGTTATTTCAATTTGCTATAGAAGAAATTCTTTGTTTGATATATGTTTTTATCTTAATTTTGATGATTTTGTTTTTACACCAAAACAATATTTTTAAAGGTTGTCCAAATACTTTACTAAATGATTTAAAATGGTTTTATATTCTAGGAGTATTTCTTTCAAGTTTTGTTTTCGACAAAATTGGACAACACTTCAAATGATTTTATGTCATAAGTTTTACTTCAAAACAAGGTTCCTAAATGTTGTCTAAATACTTTCGATTGGTTTAAAATGTTTTTACTATATTTTCGGAGTATTTCTTGATTTTATTTTCGATAAAAATTGGACAACATTTCGTCTCGAGGTCGACCCTGGCCGCCCATAGGCAACCCGCACTGAAGATGATTTTGAAACAGAAAATGAGACGGAAATAAAAACAAGCGGTCGGCCAGGTCGCCACGGGCGTCGGCCGTGCAGTCGGCCGTCCGGTGGGTCGACCCAGTACCTACAAGTTCAACTTTGAAACAGAACTTAAATTCCTTATTTTCTCTTTGAGGGGGGACCGGTCAAGGTATTGGTCGACCAGGTTGAAGACCTTGAATGTGGTCGTACATGTAATTTTCGTGTTTCGTTTTTAACTTCTATTTAAATGCGATGGTCGCATGTGCTTGGGCGGCAAAAATATGACCGTTTGACAAGACACATTTCCTTAAAATGTGGGATTGATTTCAATGACTATATTCTTGATTTTAATTGTATCTTTCTGTAGATTTTCAATCCTCAAGAGGAGCCTATGCTTGATCAATCATCTCCTATAAATAGAGGAAATTTTGGAGCAACCAATACAACAATTGAGATACAACACAACAAGATACACTTCAAGCAAATATTTGTTCTTCATTGTTATTATTCTTGTTGTAAATTTTGCCTAGCTTATCACTTTCACATCCTCGAGGTCTAGGTTATTCTTGATTACACTTTGCACTCAAATTGTAATATTCATTATTGAGTTGTAATCTTGATTTTTGGTCATCATTCAACACAAGATATCCTTGCGGAGTATTCTTGTGGTAAGAACACACTTGGATGATCTAGGTGATAGGTGCAAAGAAGATTGTGGTGATCTTCTTATTGAGGTGTTGAAGAATTTGGTATTCTTCAAGGTTGAAGATTGTGGTAATCTTCACAAGGTGCCATTGAAGGAAGATTGTGGTAATCTTCAAGTGAGATTGTGGTAATCTCAAAGGTGGTGTTGAAGAAGAGTGTGGTGCTCTTCAAGGTGTTGTTGTAAGTTGGTGTTGTATTAATTTGTGGTAAATTAATAAAATCTTTTTTTCTTTTTGAAATCCATCCCGGATATACTGGGGTGGTAGAGGATTAGGCCCTAGGTGGGTTGAACCTCTATAAATCGACGTGTGTTGTTTACATTCCGCACCTTATTATTGTGTTTGAGCATTTGGTTCGAAAAAGAGGGCGAAATCGAAAAGATGGAGATAATCTATTCACCCCCTCTAGATTATCGTAGCCGCTTGGACTTACAAGTGGTATCAGAGCCAAACTCTTTGGCAAGCTCGTTTCACATCGCGAGTGAAGAGAAAGCGATCGTCGGCTCTGACGAAGCTCATCTATCGCACCTCCACCACCTGCCACCACTACTTGATTCCAAAAATTTTATATTTTGGAAAGAAAGAATGGAATGTTATTTACAAGGTTGCGGTTTGATATTTGGAACACCGTCATAAATGGAGAACCCATTCCGATGATAGATACACCACACACCTCCAAAGGCCTCAAAGAGCTAAATGATGAAGAGAAGAAAATCATCTCTTTAAGCGGTAAGGCTCTAAATATCTTGTATTGTTCATTTACTAATTTGGAATATGAACATATTATAGGAATTCGATCGGCACATGAAGTATGGCAAAAATTAGAAGCCATCTATGGAGTATTTGCAAATGAAAGAGTCAAACAAAAGCATCTACTTCTCAAAGGGATACAAGCTCAAATCTAAGGAACAAGCCTCCTACAACTTCCAACTATGAAAAAGTTGAACATTGTCTTATGGGCATCGAAGAAGAAAACGAGGTATGTCTTAAATCCCCTACTTCCTATGATATTCAAAATAATTATAGTGATTTGCAAAATGATTTTGATGATCTTCAAGAAGAATTCCAAAGCTTGCTTGTTAAGTACAAAAATTTGAAAAGGAATTCAATGTTTTGAAAAATGATAAGGATAGTTTATTTAATTCCTATGAATCACTATCATGTGCTCACACCACCACACTTGACAAGGTTAGAAACCTTGAGAAACAAAATAGTACTCTTGTTGAGGATATTAATTGCATGAAAAAGGATTTATCTAAATCCAACTCGAAAGTCGATGAAATTGTTGATTGTTGTGATAATTGAAACTAGAACTTGATCATAAGTTTAATGTTGTCAATCATATGAAAAGGAATCAAGTCTCTAAGCATGTTGGTCATTATGCTCCTAGAATTATTACTTGCTTTTATTGCGGTAAAAAGGGTCATACGGTAAATACTTGTCGAGCTAGAAATAGTCATTTGTAATTATTGGAGACCTAAAAGTCTCAAAGCTAATCCTAAAGGACCCAAACACTTGAGGATACCACAAAATAATGTTTTATTAGGTACCCGTGAAATAACAATCGGAGAAAATTCATACAAAAAAAGGCATCAAATGACCGTTTCATTTGATCAAAGAAAGAGAAACTATTTTCGACAAAGCAAATTTCCAAGAGGAAGAGACATTCAACAATGGGAAGGCAACAAACCTTGGAAATGGAGTAATCAAAGAAGTCATCATCAACAAAATGACTTCTCAAGGGAAAGATATCATCAACAATGGAAAAGACAACCTGGAAACGGCGTATTTGGTAAACCGTATCTCCCCATTTATATATGCATTTTATTTTAATTCTATGCATGTTTTTAATTGTGTCTTAATTGTAAAATGAGTTTTCAAGTATTTTATTTTAAATTAAGGTCTTCAAAACTTATTTATATTTTCAAAAATTTTAAAAGATGACCTTGCATGATATTTCTAAAAATCTTGTGCATTTAATTAGACTTATGTGGTTTATTATCTCTTATGAATTTTTATAGCATAAGCATTTTTTATATCTCCTATTACTTGCCTACACTTATGCTTTTGTGCAAATTTTGTTTAAGAATTGTGTAGGATATATATCTCATATTCATTGGCTATTTCGTCATCAAATTTCTTAAACTATCGAGGTATGTTCACTCGTATTTCTCTTAGAACTCGATAATATGCTTTTGCACATATCTTTCAAGATATTTCATTTTAACCCCTTAAGTGCCCCTAAATGATTTTTTTGGGCACTTTACTCGTTAAGTCTCGTTTCTCTCGAATATATGTTTTCCCAAAACCCATATTTGTTGGACTTGGTCCAAAATTATCTTTTGCAAAGTTTTAAAACTTTTGGGGTGGAAAATCGAATTTTGGAAAATTCTAGAGAAAGAAAAAAATTACATGGGACGGTCAAAGTAGGGGCGATTCGTGGCATCGCCCGTGCCAATTTTACAACTTAAAATCGTCCCCTTTCGAGTTCAAGACAGACGAGAAAATCCTCCCCAAAACTTCATACAGAAACGTTCCCCTTTTCTCCAAAATCTCCAATTTTCATCATTTTTACGATTCATTGCTAATCTTCTTATTTTCACAAGAATCTTACATATGGCTCCACCAAAGAATTCCACGGTCAAAATCCCATCTCTAAGCGTAGAAGGCGGAGAGGGTTCGAGAAATCGGCAAGAAGAAGCCCGAACAAAGGGATTCGAGCGCCTGCAGAGAAACGTAGCTCAAGAAGGTGATGACGTTCAAAATCCCGTACTCTCTCGGGCACAAATTACCGAGCTCCGCGGAACAATTTCGCTCCAAAAAATTGTCGTTGGGCGTAAAGGTAAAAAATATTTTATTACTCAAGCTCCTCATTCCCACAATGTTCTTAATTTCATCAATAAATATGCGGAATGGTACTATGAAGATTCGGGAATGGGAGGAAAATCGATTGCTCGGACTAAAATGTGTCGTTTTAATACATTTACAAATCAATATCCCACTATTAGAGGATTCTTTGGGAGCAAGGTTGGATGTTTTTGGGAGCATGCTTATGTCTTATACGATGATGATATTATCCAACTCTTTTATGTTAATATGTGGGTGCGATATGATGTTGAAAGGAAGCCGATTGTCGTTAATTCGTTTGTAAGGGTCGTCATTTTAGGTGGACTCCTAATGATATTTAATCGCTTTTACATGTTAGAGAAGGTGGTTGGGACTATTTCTCTTGTGGTACTTGGAATGATGAAATGTTGGGGTATCCATGAGAAGAAGTTAAGACATATTTGGGCGTATGGCCAAAGTATTCCTTTGTTGGCGATGACAACTTGAGCATCGTATTTTATACGTTATTGTCGCCTCTTGTATTTGTGGGAAAGGCGGGTAAGATGCCTAGCAACATGGATTATTTTCTCGACTTATAAGATTCCAGGAGGAACCTACGAACTTTGGCGCCATACTTATTCAACGTCTAATCGAGTCCATCACTCGAGGTAATAAGAAGTTGGTTATGGGAAATTGGATTTGTAAACTTCTTATACACGGGACTACCTTCGTCGGAATGTAACTCGGAGGTATTTCAAAATGACTTTGACATTGATAACATCTCCCAAATGGTCACTATGCGCAATAATATGGACATCCCACCAACCAAAATGGCTAGAGGAAGAGGTCAAGATTCCCCGATCCTAACGACTTCTCGTGATGATGCCGAGGCCGCGAGATTGGCGGAGAAAGGCAAACCGAGCAATCCGAAGGGTAATACCAGGTGATCAACCGCCTGGGAGGTATACCAAGCCGAACGATGAGCTAAGGGCTTTTCATGAAGCGAGGTATGAGGCTTTGGAGCAAAAGACCTCCAAAATGCAAAAAGTCTATCGGCAAATTAAAGAAATTCATCAAAGACTTTATTCCGGATCTTGCTTCTCCTCGGACGAGGAATGATGTCCCCACCCCTTTCTATTCTAAAGCATTTTTATTCATGTTGTTTTGTATTTTCATGAACTATCTTGTAAAACTCTTTTGCACTAATGAGATTTGCGTGTTTTCTTGAAAGGGTTAAAATTGCGAGTTGATAATGATTTGTGGATGATCATGATATTGATGGAGTATTTGATGGTAAAAATACTCTTATATGGCATTGTTTGATAATTGGTATGAAGTACTTGATGGTAAAAGTGCTTCTTTTAATGCTTTGATCATTATGCTTAGATGGATATTTTGGGACATTTGTAATGTCTAATATGCATTATTTGATGTGACATGTATCTCTTAATGGCTCTTTATTTTTGCTTGATGGCATTGGTAATGCCTTGATCTCTCTTTGGCTAAATTATCTCAATTGGGTTGAACCCTTGAGAATTTACTTTGTTTATGCCTATTTTTTGTTGGATACATGTTGAAAATTGCTTTTGGTGATGGTATGAACAACTTGGCTTGAATTCATTTACAAGGGCTATATATATATATATATATATATATCTTTTTCAATTTTTTGCCTTGTAAGTGTTCGTTATAATGCTTCAATGAAAATCTCATCACATACATGATTCTTTTATGTTCAATGTCTTAAAAATCTTTTTGAGATCATGTTTTTGGCTAACTAATGAGCTTTTGGATTTCTTATGATACATTTTTCTAATTTTCCTCGAATTCTAAGCTTAATTATTTCATGGTTGATAAAACAAATTGTTGGCACACTTTGATAAACTTGAATGATGTTTTTATCATCCTAACATTCTTTTGATGATTCAAAGGGGGAAAAAGAAATTGGCTCATTAGCTCAAAGAAGCTAATAAAAGCTTGTTATAAAAGCTATAAGTTAGGGCTCATAAAAGCCATAAGTTGTGACTTATTTTTAGTCAATTGTTCTTGATGGACTTATATATGGACTTATATAATTGTTTAATGTTTTGTGAGGGGAGCTTATAAGCTCTTGAACAAATTGTAAAAGCTAAACTTTTTTAGCTTATGGATAATCGCTTTTACATTATTATTGATATGTTTGTTGATAGGGGAGCTTGTGCTTATTCGAATATATTTACTCCCTACTGGTTGCTTTATATTTTGGAAATTTTGGTTCTTCCAAGCGGTTAAATGTTTTTAGAAAATCATTTCTAAAATTATTTTCTAGTTTTGTGTAAAAATTGTTTTGGTTTGTAATCATCGGGGAGATTGTTTGATATATGTTTTTATCTTAATTTTGATGATTTTGTTTTTTTACACAAAACAATATTTTTAAAGGTTGTCAAATACTACTAAATGATTTAAAATGGTTTTATATTCTAGGAGTATTTCTTCAAGTTTTGTTTTGACAAAATTGGACAACACTTCAAATGATTTTATAATACTATAAGTTTTTACTTCAAAACAAGGTTCTTAAATGTTGTCTAAATCTTAGATTGGTTTAAAATGTTTTACTATATTTTGAGTATTTCTTGGGTTTATTTTCGATAAAAATTGGACCCAATATTTGTCTCGAGGTCGATGGGGTCGCCCATATAGAGCTGACCGTACTGAAGATGATTTTTGAAAAGAAAATGAGACGGAAGTAAAAACAAGAGGTCGGCCAGGAAGTTAATCTAGGCGTCGGCCGTCCCGGTCGCCGATACTGCAAGTTCAACTTTGAAGCGAACTTAAATTCCTTATTTTCTCTTTGAGGGGACGGTGGTATTGTTGATGTCGACGGTGAGACCCCCTGGCCATGGCCGCCTGTGTAATTTTTCTGTGTTTCGTTTTTAACTTCTATTTACGTGCGGCCAAGTCGCCCACATGCTTTGGCAGAAAATATGACCATTTTGACGGACATATTTCCTTAAAATGTGGGATTTATTTCTAACTGTAGCTATTTTCTTGATTTTAATTGTATTTTTACGTAGATTTTCAATCCCAAAGAGAGCTATGTGATCAATCATCTCTATAAATAGAGGGAGTTTTGGAGCAAATGATATGATTGAGATCTGACTGACAAGATACACTTCAAGCAAATATTTGTTCTTGTTGTTTATTATTCATTTGTAAATTTTGCTAGCTTATCAACTTTCACATCCTTGGTCTAGGTTATTTTTGATTACACTTTGCACTTTCAAATTGTAATATTCATTATTGAGTTGTAATCTTGATTTTTGGTCATCATTCAACACAAGATATCTTGTGTAGTGTTCTTGTGGTAAGACACACTTGGATGATCAGGTGATAGGTGCTGAGAGAAAGATTGTGGTGATCTTCATTGAGGTGTTGAAGAATTTGGTATTCTTCAAGGTTGAAGATTGTGGTAATCTTCACAAGGTGCCGTTGAAGGAAGATTGTGGTAATCTTCAAGTGAGATTGTGGTAATCTCAAGGTGGTGTTGAAGAAGAGTGTGGTGCTCTTCAAGGTGTTGTTGTAAGTTGGTGTTGTATTAATTTGTAGTAAATTAATAAAACCTTTTTCTTTATGAAATCCATCCAGGATATCTTGGGGTGGTAGAGGATTAGGCCACTAGGTGGGTTGAACCTCTATAAATCGGCGTGTATTGTTTACATTCGCACTTATTATTGTGTTTGAGCATTTGGTTCGAAAGAGAGGCGAAATCGAAAGATGGAGATAATATATTCACCCCCTCTCTAATTACCGTAGCGCTTGGACTTACAATTACCTATAGACAAGGTAATCTATCGATTGCGGCTATTTTGCAAACTTAAACGTCTGCGGGATGAATATGCTAGTATTGTGATGGTGCCGAGTGCACTTGTGGAGCAAGTAGCCCGATGAGTTTAGATCGAATACAAAGATAATGCAATTTTGATGGGATTAAGTGATAGTTATGAACATGTTAGCGATCGAATACTATTAATCGAGCCATTACCTCTTTGTCGATAAAGCTTACTCTATGGTGTTGAGTGTTGAAAAGGAGGCAAGTGCAAACTACTTTTTGAGAGTCACATGACAATATGGTATGTATGGACGAGCAAATAGTGGATCAGTAGGTTTACCATTAGGAAATGTTGGATCATGTAATTTGAATGGAGGTAGAGGAAGAGGTAGTTTGAAGAAGTAAGGAGGGAGCCGAGCTAAACTCACATGTGAGCATTGTCATATAACTTGTCATGGAAAGGTGAATCTTTTTAACTTATAGGTTATCTGATTGGTATAAATTGCCTAAGGAGATGAGACACAAACAGCTGTGAGCAAGCTGTGTTGTTTCTCGGCCAAAGGAAGAAAAATATAGCGGACAAAGCAAATGCCATGCAGTTGCTGACCTTATTCAACAAGAGATTGCAAAATTTATGGCCTCACAAGCGAGGATCGGTTTCGGCTACTTGCGCACATCTCGGCCAATTTCATGGACTATGCGGTATGAGTAATCTTCAAATCTTGTCGGTATGTTATGACAATCAACTGGAAAGTTGATAAGGGCTTGGATCATTGATACGAGGAGCTAGTAACATGTGTGTCAATCCAGTGCATGTCTCTATGCCCGATTCATTCTCACATCTGATTCATTTACGGATAGTTCTTTTAAACATGCTACACACATTGGTCATGTTTGTTTGAATTCAAACTTACACTCACGATATGTTATATGTACCTTCTTTTGACACAACATTTCTTTTCGTGGCTCAATTAACCCAAACTACCTCTCTAAAGTGCTTGTTCTTTTTCATCATTGTCATTGTCTTGTATAGGACCCGGTGACTGGGAAGTAGTGGCAGGGGGGGGCAAAGTGTATGGCGGGCTCATATTTTCCCTTAGGTTCTTTTCTTATCCAATAATCAGTTCAATTGTAACAATGTATACATTACTTCTTCATTTCTGTTAATACTCTTGAGATGTGGCATCATAGATTGGGACATACCTCCCCACTTGCTTTGTTTTGAGTCATTTACCTTTCCTTTATGATGTTTGTAAGTTTGATAAACATCGAACTTTCCATGAAATGTGAAGTTTGTCACAAATCACAGCCTAGATTGGTTTTCCTTTGAGTGATTCTTATGTTGCTCATAATTTTGACTTAATACATGTTGATTTGTGGGGACCTTATTCATTTACTATTTTACTTCACACTCCTTTTATGTTGACTATAGTGGATGATCATAGTAAGTCACTTGGATATTTTTGATTCAACATAAAGCTGAATACCCTACAAGGTGTTTGAGAGATTTATTCTCATGATTAAAATAAAGTTTAATGGTGTTATTAAGGTGGTGCGTAGTGATAATAGTGCAGGTTTGTAAGTAAGTTGTCACGCAGTTGTTCCACGCACATGGAATTTTACACCGAGAACTTGTGTTTATACTGATCGCCAGAATGGGGTAGTGGGAGAAACATAGGACTTGTGGATATGGCTAAGTCTTATGTTTCATTCGATCTTCCTTCAAAATTTTGGCTTTACTTCTTGATAGCCACACATATTATAAATAAAGCTTCCTAGTTTTGTCATTCATGGAAAACCCCTTATGAACTTTTTCTATACCTACCTCTCATGATTACACACTTCTGGCCTTTTGGATGTTTGGTGTATGCTACATGTCCGCCGAGTGAAAACCAAGTTTGACTCCTAGAGCCGATAAATGTGTTTTAAGGAGGTATGAACAAGGAAGAAAGGATATAGGTTGTATGATTTTGGACAACAATAGGTTAATGGTGTCCGAGATGTTTTTGTTGAAGATGTGTTTCCCTTTGGTGAGTCTCCTTCTCCATCGTCATTACCAATGCAGTTCTTCCATTACTCCTTTGATTGGTCCTTCATTCCATATTCGATGCCTCGGATATCTCTATTCTTTCCTATACACCTCATTCCATGCCATCTCTATTTGGTACATCTCCTCTTTACCTAGGAGAAGTCTTGTGCAACCTCTTAGCTTTGCACGGATGTCGATTTTCATTTAATATTGCTCATACACTTGCTCCTTTTTTGCTTCTCCAAGGTAATCTTTGGTTCTCCTAATGTCATCAATCTATTTGTTCATTTCCTTATTCACCTCTCCTTTTTCTTTGCTTATTCCTCTTTCTTGGCCTAATATTGATTTCAGTTAAGAGCCACGAATTATGCCACGTGGCTAGGCCTGATCCTCTTTGGGTTCGCCATGCAACATGAGTTAGATCTTTAAGAAAAACAACACTTGTGTGATTACATCTCTTCTTCCTGGTAAGAAACCCATTGGTAGTAAATGGGTATTTAAAATCAAAGAGAAAGCTGATGGATCTGTTGAGAGGCATAAAGCGGTGGTAGCCAAGGGCATGATGGTCATGGTATTGATTACATGGATAGTTTTCTCTGTTGCAAAGTTAGTGACGGTGGAAATCTTGATTGCTTTGGCTACATCAATGGTTGGTTCTTATCTCATATTGACATCAACAATGCCTTCATCCATGGCTATTTGGATGAGGACATTTATATCTTATCCGAAGGGGTTATACAAAAGGTCACTAGGGGGAAGTATGTCGTCTAAAAAAGAGGAGTTTGTATGGGCTCAAACAAGGCTAGTAGGTAGTGGAACACTGAATTGTGGAAAATTAGTGCTTATGGTTTTGTTCAGTCCCCTCATGATTGTTGTTCTGTTACAAGAAGGCCGCAAGTTCTTTTCTTGCTCTATTGATCTATGTTGATGATGTTCTTATGTTGGTTAGGCATGGAGGATATCCCACTCTCTTAAGAAATACTTGGATGGTCTTTTTACTATCAAAGACTTAGGAGAAGCCAAGTATTTCTAGGTGTTGAAATTGCGAGTCACTCAGGATATACTTGAATCGAGAGAAAGTATGTCCTGAGACATTCTCAAAGATCTTGGTTTGTTGCTGGCAAACGAACTTACTTCTTTCTCTTGGTGTAAAATTGATTGGGAAGGTTGGGACTCCATCGGCGAGTCGATCAATATAAGCTAGTGGTAGGTTATTGTACTTGGAATTTTGACCAGGATATCACCTATTGTGTTCAACTTTCGGTCAATTTGTTGGTAGTATTACTTATTCTTCTCGTTAGGAGATAGCTCTGCATCTTTCGGGTATCTTAAGGGTTGTCCTTCTAAAGGGTTGTTCTATCCATGCCATCTTTGATGGGAAGTTAGCGCATATAATGATGCGATTGGGCCTCTGTCGATCTTGAAGGTCTTTGTTGGTTTTGCATTTTCTTTGGGATGCATTAATTTCTTGGAAGACTAAGAAACAACAAAATGTCTCTAAATCATCTCTGAACCCAGTACGAGGGCTCTTAGTTCTACGATTTGTGAGTTGCAATACATTGCTATATTTGTTGGCGATCTCACTCTTTTCATTCTCTCAATCCTCGTTTGATAAATGGTTTTATCATGATTTTGATGATTTTGTTTTTATACCAAAACAATGTTTTTAAAAGGTTGTCCGAATACTCTAAATGATTTAAAATGATTTTAATATTTTTCGGAGTATTTCTTCAAGTTTATTTTTATTGGACAACACATTTTATGATTTTTGTCAATGAGTTTTACATCAAAACTATGTTTCTAAATGTTGTCCTAATACTCCCGATCGGTCTAAAATATTTTTACTATTTTTGAGTATTTCTTGAAGTTTATTTTCGATATAAAATTGGACAACACTTTGTTTTGAGGCCAACCGACGCCATATAAGGGCATCCTGCACGAAAGTTGTGAAAAAGCTTGAATAAGTTATTCTTGAAAAAAGATAGTTGACGAAGTCCCAACATGGTGGTGACCGGTATAATGGTCGATCGGCCGAGGAAGCGTCGACTGGTACCTAGGAGCAATTTAAGCAGAACTTCCCTAGACTCGTTTTGGTCTTTGCTCGACAAGTGGGCATGGGGTCGACCGGCCCGAACCCCGTCGACCGTCGCCACTGTGTAAATGTGTTTTCTTATTTTCAAACGCTATTTGTGCAATGGTTGCAATCTACGGGTTTGACAACTTGTTAACCGCCATTTGGCAATGAATGACTTTCTTAAATTGTGGGATTGATTTCTATGACTATATTCTTCATTTGTCTTGCAATTTTTCACGATTTCAATCTCCTATGAGGAGCCTATGATGTACAAAGATATCTTCATAAATAGATGAAGAATTGGAAGAACACAACAAAGAGATAATCTACAACACAACAAGATACACTCTAGCAAACATATTTGTTCTTCATTGTTATTATTCTTGTTGTAATAGTATGGTCTTTCATTTTCACATCTTGAGGTCTAGGCTTATTTCTTGATTACACTTGCACTCAAATCAGATTATTCATTGTCGAGTTGTAATCTTGAATTTGAGTTATCATTCAACACAAGATATCCTGTGAGTGTTTAATGGTAGAACACGCTTGGGTGATCCCAGGTGTTATTAAGAAGATTGCGGGTAATCTTCTTGTTGAGTGTGAAGAATTTTGGTATTCTTCAAGGTTGAAGATTGTGGTAATCTTCACGAGGTGCGTGGAGATTGTGGTGATCTTCAAGTGAGATTGTAGTAATCTCAAATGTGGTGTTGAAGAAGAGTGTGGTGCTCTTCAAGGTATTGGTGTAAGTTGTCTTTGTATTAATTGCGGGTAAGTGTAAAATTCTTTTCTTTTTCAAAACCCATCCCGGATATCTTGAGGTGGTAGTAGATTAGGCCTAGTGGGTTGAACTACTATAAGTCGTAGCGTGTTATTTACATTCCGCACCTTTATTATTGTCTTGGCTTGTTTTGTTCGAAAAAGAGGGCAAAATCAAAAGATGGAGATAATATATTCACCCCCGCACAGATTATCGTAGCCGCTTGGACTTATAATCCCTTTTGATGTGTGATAACTTGATTGCTATATACATTCGAGAGAACCATGTTCTTCTATGAGCGAACTAAGCATTTGGAGATTGATTGCCACCTAGTTCACAACAAATTTAAAAGGGCTTTGTTATCCGAAAAATTGCTTTTCACCAGGTTGCGAGACATGTTCACCAAAGCCTTGGGGGCTGCTCCGATTCGACTTTTTTGTGTCCAAGTTGGGCATGCAAGATGTCTTACATGGCCCAACTTGAGGGGGGGTTATTGAGATAATAGAATTGGTTATTCTATTAAAGTTGTTAGTTTGTTGGTTATATTCCTGCAAAACACGTTTTTTATTTTTTCATAAATAGTTCGCGTAAGGCCATGGAATTAGCTATTAGTCTACTACATGATCAATTTCATATCCAACTCTTTATTGAATCTTACTCGAGTAGCTTGGTGGCAAGCTAGCCGCTAAACTCGTCCATCGATCTTGGGAAATCGGACCGAGGATCTTTTTTCTTCGAGCAGCTATTTTAGAGATCCCGGACTAAAACCATGTCTAGAAAATACACTACATTTGCTTCGGGCCTCGGGACCGAGGCCAACTCTTTTTAGGTCTTACAAAATCGCGGCCTACCCCATGGCCTAATATCGGGCGATTGGACCGGCAAGATCGGTTTTGATAGCTCCCAATGGCAACTATATCAAGATCACATGAAATTGGACAATTAGACATTCCACTTCTGACGAACACCATAATCTTCTTCACATCATCAAAGATTACACAACTTTACATGTATTCACGGAAAGGCTGACTTGCCTTCTTTTCGTAGAATCAAATGTATATGTTAACTCTCAATTGTAAATTCATCTACTTTTTGCTTCTCTAAACTTTTTGTTGTAATTCGTTCGTTCTTTAATTTACAAGTATGAGATGCGCCTTTAATGGTCATCCTAAAGATGTTTCTCGAAAGAAAAAAAAAAAACTCATTAACGCTTTTATTTTGGGAGCTTATAAGATCTTTTTTAAAAACTTTATCAAACACATTTAGAGAGCTTATGCATGCATTGTTAAACTAATGTACAAAGAATCTAAATTTAGATGATGTTTGGGTGAGCTTATAGGCTCTTCAAAAATCTTATAAGTTGTTTGAGGGAAATAGAGTTGATTGCTCTAATGCATGAGTAAAAATTTAAAAAGTGATTCTGTGATTCAAGTGGGATCAACATCGTATTTAGATTTACATTTGGAATAAAATCAACCACTTAGATGATCTTGGCAAAGATTTTCAGAATTACTAGTCATTAATGTCATTTGAGATTCTCAATTTCAAATCTAATAGTTCAATTCACACACTTATTAGCGACTCTCTCCCCGGAAAATCGGATGAGATTTTCTATTTCAAATAATTGTTCATGGTGTTTTGAAATCCTGTTCACGATACATGTAATTGTCAAGTGTATTTTTAATTTTTTATCACGTGCATTATAAAAACCCACAAATTATACTTTAAAAATTAATATGAAAAATTGACAGCAATTATCATCCGATGAATAGGAGATAAAATATCATTTGGAAGAAGATTTCATCCTAGAAAATGTTAAATTGAGTTGTTAATAAGCTCGGTGAAATCACGTATATACAAGACATTTCAAGCAAAAATTATATGCATTAAATACAATGTCATATTAGATTGAATTTAAAAAATAAACCCTGAAAAAAATAAGAGCTTTATGGACATATATTTGCCAGAATGTTTAAATGTAAACAAACCCAAGAATCAAATATGACTATATACTCAATTTCAGATAAACATTAAAGTCATTCAAACATATACTTGGAAAAAAACAACCAGATTATTTCGTTCCTTATAGTAACATCAAATTATTTTATTCAAAATCACATCAATATATCCAAATTTACAAACATTCTCCATAGAATATCATCCATAATGAAAATTGTATCATCATAATACATATTATACCATATGTATCATTTCAACATCTCTATTTAAACTCATACCCAATTCCAAAAATCACCACAAATTCATTCTTCAATTCATCACTTTACAAAACTTTTTTCCACACACAAAAAAAGGCCGTGAAAATTTTCTTACATCCACATTTCTCATTATTCGTCGCGTCTTCTCTTCTTTTTCCCCATCCTCGTGCGATGAAACGACAGATTTAATCAACCAAATATGTCGTAACACCGCGGATTTCCGGGTTTTGCAACAACATCCTTAACAGAAATCTCATCTCACCAAAAACAGATTTTGTTGGTCTCACTAAGCTAACAATTAATCTAGCACTAAGCTTGCAAATGACACAGATATTTTTTATCCAGAAATCAGAAGCAGCTGAAAAAGATCAAAATTGAAGCAACTCTATGCGGGGTGTGATAGTAATTACCAGAAAGTTGTGGGGTTTATGCGAGGTGCACTTTTAATATGATGTTAATAGGGCAGATTATAAATCAATGGTGGAACTTGCAGTTGTGTAGTAGACCCGTTATTGATTGCCAAAATGCTTTAGGTGATATTGTTTTTGAAGTGCGGAGAAAATAGACGCATGGGAGAGTTTTCTCACTCATGGGACTTTTATGAAGGAGGACAATTGTGGTAACACTACTAATTTGCAATAAAAATGTTAAAATTCGATATTGAATGATGTCGAGGTACTTATTACTCTATTAATGAATTTTATATATCGTTTATTAACTATTTGAATTTAATATTTTGTGTTGGGTATTATCTGTACTACGGATGAAAATAGTCATATTTGTTAAATAAAAATGAGATGCGATTAAATTGTCAATTTATTCATTGCATTTTTACGGGATGGGGCTGTAATATTCGAGGCCCGCCAAATAGGGCTTCAAAGCCAGGATGGAATTAGGCGAATAACCAGGCGGCCAGTATTTTAAGTCAACATTTTCATGGGTTGGGTCAAATTTGAGTTACAAATCACGATAAACTTTGCGTTTGTTATTTGGCCGGTTGACCGATTTCCCTCTTGGCGAAACTCTTCGACACCACTAATGTATATAATGAATCTACACCAAATGTAATGTAGCGTCTTACCAGACTTACGTGACTATACTTTGCAGCTTGCAGAGATTGATAGTCTTAATGAATTAAGTCAATGTTTATTCCACGGAACGCGGATTGTTTACACAAGTATAACGAATGAATAGGAAAATCCTTTTGTGATTGTATGGTTTGTTTTAGATTGGGAGAAGGATGAATGAAGAAAATCAATTTTTCAAATTTATATATAGCTTGATTCATATATATAATATTTTGTACTTATTTAAAGGTTTTCACCAAGCATGTTACAAATATGGACATTATTTTGCATTTTTATAAATAGGATCAATAAAATATTAAATTATTAATTCAACATATAAAGCCACAGTTTCAAAGTCATCACTTAGATAATCTACCTATTATAACTTACATTCCGTAAAATTATATTAGGTGTAGTAATTCACATTCATCATCTAGAAACCCTAAGACTATGTTTGACAAAGTATCTCTCAAAATGTTTAATTTTTGCTCCTTTAGTATACGTATATTATCGCCTCGTGCGTTTACTGCTGTCTAGCACATTTTTAATATATCATATCTGACCCTCTTCCTTCATCACATAAAAAAACACTCGTTCTGCTCAATTACTAGCTCATCAATCCCCTATCCCACTTGGGTGGTGACAATTAAGATGAATAGACTAAACAGCTTTTTCCTTTACTGCTAAAGAATCACCGACCAACTTTACAGAATTGGGGGTGGCAATAGATCGATATGAAGCAAAGACCGGACCCATCTTATTTGGGGCGAATCTAGAATAAATAATACATCTAGAGCGCATAACTAATATAAAATTCTGGAGGGTAAAGGTTTTAATAAATTATCAGAGACACAGCCCATATAATTAGATATAATTAGATTGTTACATTGTTGTTCAAAGCTCTTGGTTTGTAATGCACTTCAGC